>PVKM010030527.1:0-17231 GCA_004027735.1 Carollia perspicillata
CTTGCAGAGGGAAGGTAATTAACTTCTAACAATGAAAATTCTATTTTTGTCTACAGTAAGCTCCCTCTTAATTGTCCTGTGTGTGTCTGTGTGTGTGTGCATATATGTTCTTTTTCCATTCTATTTCTCTTCTCATTAGATACTTTGAATATTCATTAATCAAATTTTATTCTCTAATTTTTCAGTTTAAGGATATATAGCCTAGATGCATGTTTAGAAGTTTCTTAAAGAATTAAGGCAAAATTCTGCTAGTTTTAATTTGCTTAAGATATGTCTATGTTCAGAAAATCTTTAGCTGATCATGTGAATGAGTAATAATCTGTTCACTAGTTACTAGATGAGAAAAAGAGCTTCTGTTTCTCTATAGAAACAGCACTTCTAAAGATGATTTAAAGAGTCATTGCACTTTAGTTTATGTACACATATAAACTCTATTAATAAAAACTTTGTGTACTATTCTGGATAAATAAATAAATCTTCACACAAATTGGCATTATTTAATTATATTGCTGTCTGCTTCTATACTTTAATATGTAAAATTAATGTAAACACATTATAGTGCAAGACTAACAGTAAACACTGCATTTAACTATAGTAATTTTCCTACATTGATTTTGATGATAGAAGGAATTTCTGTTTTCACAAATGTTTAAAATTTTGAATATAAAAATTTTGTTTAAATAAACTTGTGAAAATAGACATCTATTTAAAAAGGATAATCTCATAAATAAATTATTCAAGCATTAAAATAAGAGGTTAATGCATTGATTTAAGTAATTTTCATTTAATTAATTTTATTTTGTTTTATTTTTATTGTTGTTCAGTTACAGTTGTCTCTATTTTCCCTCCACCATTCCCCCAGCCCCACCCATCCCCACCTCCCACCCTCCATCCTACCCCCCCCATGTGGACTCTGACCATCAGTGTCCATGGTATTGTGGGTGAAACAAACAAATTCACATGGATTGCAGAAGTTTTGTGGAGAAAAGGGATGGCATGGCCACTCTCTAAGTGAGAGAGCACACCAACCCTTGCCTGGACAAGCTTTTATTGCTTTCTGGGAGCATTACTTCAAAGAAGGTCCTCATTCATTATGCACAGGTTTGCTTGAAGTGATTACCTTTTATAGATAACAAAGAAAAGGATGTTGCAAATGCAAGAGAAGAAGTGGTCAAATTGGTTACACTCCATCCTTGGGAGGTTTAGCACAGGCTTTAGGAAGTTACTTCAAAGATACGCATTAAACATTTTCTGCCTTAATTCAGGGTGAGGGAGTTTTAGCAAAAGCAAGCCTCAAAGCAGCCTAGGTACAATGCAGGTCAGGTTCCCCATGGGAAAGCCGATCTGTGAGCCTGGATCCTGTGTTCTACCTTATACCCATCGGTTTCCCGAACCAGGGCTGAGCTACATTCAATATCGCCATCCAGTTTCCTATACCCCGCTTTGTTTTTGTCCATGGGTCCTTTATACATTTTCCTTGCTGACCCTCCTCTTTCTCTGATTATACTCCTCTCCATTTCTCTCTGATTACTGTCAGTTTATGCTTTATTTCAATGTTTTTGGTTATATTTTGCTTGTTTTTTTTCTTTTGTTGATTAAGTTCCTGTTAAAGATGAGATCATATGGTAATTGTCTTTCACCACCTGGCTTATTTCCTTAGCATTATGATCTCCATATCTGTCCATGCTCTCGTGAAGGGTAGGAGCTCCTTCTTTCTTTCTGCTGTGCAGTATTCCAGTTTTTAATTAATTTTAAAACATATTAAAGTGAGTGTCTGAACATTTTCAAAGAAAAAACTATAAAGTTTAGTGACAAACTCTATTTTTATTTATCTTAATCACTGTAAAACATGTTATTTTTTAAATTTGATTGGTTTGATACAGAGCTCTACTTTTTTAAAAAAGATTTTATTTATTTTTAGCAAGGGGAAAGGAGGGTGGGAGGGAGAGAAACATCACTGTGTGGTTGCCTCTCATGTTCCTCCTATTGGAGACCTGTCCCACACCTAGGCATGTGTCCTGACTAGGAATTGTGCTGGCGATTCGCAGGTCAGCACTCAATCTACTGACACACATGAGTAAGGTATAAAACATTTAATAATAAATATTGTAAAATATGCAAATACATTTGATAATGACATATATGTATGTTTATTTTTCTTTCCATCTTAGAATTTTTAAAGTTAATATAAAATACCTGCTTACAAAGATAAAGGATTAGGGAGTTAGTGATTATTTTATCTTCTAGATTTTTCTGTGTTTCTCACTGGAAGAAACTAGAATTGATTACTCTGGTTAAAAATGTTAATTAATAAAAGGTATTTGAGACTACGTTCAATATAATTATTATGGAGAGATATGAATATATACAAGATAATGAATATTGTTTGTATATTTCTTTTTTAAGAAGTTAGTGCAATCTTTTTAAAAATATTTTATTTATTTATTTTTAGAACGGGGAGGGAGGGAGAAAGAGGGAGTTAAACATCAGAGAGAAACATCATTGTGTGGCTGCCTCTCATTTTCCCTATACTGGGGGCCTGGCCCACAATATGGGCATGGGCATGACTGGGAATTGAACCAGCAACCCTTTGGTTCACAAGCTGGCACTCAATCCACTGACCACACCAGCCAGGGCTGATTTGTATATTTCATAAAGAAATAATTATAAGTCATCGATATGGGAATTTTAATATAAATATGCATTGACTAATATGTTGATAAAATTATTTATTTGTTAAAGCTAAAACTATGTTTTATGAAGGTATGATTAATATACTTTAATATAAAATTCATTAACATGTTAATAATTGACACACTTGACTCAATATTAATCTGTTTTTAAGAAAAATGTTATAAATTATTTACTATAAAATATTACTCAATATTATAAAATATTAAAATTTGTGTTGCTTTTTATAAAGTAAGCTAGCTGTTCTCTGCCAAAATAATACATATTTCTTTTTTATTAAATTTTATTTATTTATTTTTAGAAAGGGGAAGGGAAGGAGAAAGAGAGAGAAATAAGGGTGTGTGGTTGCCTCTCACATGCCCCCTATTGGGCACCTGGCCTGCAACCCAGGCATTTGCCCTGACTGGGAATCGAACTGGCCACCCTAAGGTTCACAGCTCATGCTCTAGCCACGGAGCTACACCAGCCAGGGCAACAAATATTTCTTATTTTTTTTTAAATGTTAAGTTCCTTTTGACCATTGTCCTCAATGCTATGAATTTCAAATAACTATTTCTTCTCATCAGTTTATCAAAATTACTTTTCTACATTCAAGCCCAAATTCAAGACTGTGAAGGGTAGTAGAATATGACTGTAGGAATTCAGAACATGCTAACCCAAAATATACTGCTGTGATGTATTGTTTTCAGCTATAGATACTCAGAAACAGTGAATGCAGGAAGGGGCTTTCTGTGAACTCCCCTTATCCTCCAAAAGGAACCCGGTTGTCATAAATCACCTGTCCTGGAAGTTCATCATCCTGGGGAAGATTGACTGGTTACACAGGAGAGAAGACTAGAAGTCAACACCAAACCTAGTAAAACTTCGTTACAGACTATTATATCTCCCATCTATTTCTCTGTCCTAAAAAATCATTTCCTCTGCCTTAAAAGTCCCCTATTCCTTCTTCACTTTCTCTATTGGTATTTAATTCTGTATTCTAAAGCTACCTCTTTGAGTTACTCATTTTCCTCTGGGTACGTCCTAAATATGCATGTGATATACACATTATTAAACTTCTGTTGTTGTTCCCTTGTTAATCTGCTTTTTATTACAGGAGTCTCAACTAAGAGCTCAGGTGGTAGAGAAGAAATTATTTTTTCTCCGCTACAAGTGTAACTGTTAAGATACCCTTTATCTATAAAACTTTTCTTAGATTTGCTGAAATAATGTGAATAGAAGATTGGTTTCTTCACCTTTTAAAAGGAAGATAAGAAAAATAATAATGGTTGTTAGTTATTCTCCAAATTTAACTAAATCCTAACTATTGTCAGATTTCTGTCTCTACTAAATTTAAAAGGAGGAAAACTAACAAATTATAAGGGAAATGCAGATGTTAATGGTTTTATATTATGAAAGTAAGATATATTAATATAAATATGTTTCAATGAATGTGTATTACTTGTGTTAAAAGAAGCATATTCTTTCAGTGCATCCCAAAAGTTCTGACATGTCACACTGTCATCATCATTTGTCTCTCTGTATCTTTTGATAACACCTTTTATTTCTTCTTTGCTCTAGTTATTTTTATAGTACGTTTAATCTGCACATATTTGTGGGTCTCTTTACTTCCTTTTTACAGTTGATTTCTAAATTCAAAGCATTGTGATCAGAGGATATGCCTGGTGTGATTTCAATCATCCTAAATTTGTTGAGGCTAGTTTTGTGGTCCAATGTATGATCTGTCCTTGAGAATGTTCTATGTGCACTAGAGAAGAATGGGTCATCTGATGTTCTGGGATGGAAGACTCTTTAAATATCAATTATGCCCTCACACCCATTAGAATAGTTAGTATCAATTAGACAGGTAATAACAAGTGTTAGAGAGCATGTGAAGAAAAAGGAACTCTCTTACTTACTGCTGATAGGAATGTAAATGGTACAACCACTATGGAAAATAGTATAGAAGTTCCTGAAAAAATTAAGAATATTTACAGTATTGCTTAGCAATCCTTCTTTGGGTATCTACCTGAAAAACTTAAAAATATTTACTTGTAAAGACACATGCACCTCTATGTTCATTGCAACAGTATGCACAACAGCCAAGACATGGAAACAACCAAAGTGTCCTTTGTTAGATGATTAGATGAGGCTGTGGTATACATATACTAGGGAATACTGTTCAGACATAAGAAAAGGTGACATACTGCCATTTGTGACAACATTGGTGGACCTTCAGAATATCATGCCAAGTGAACTAAGTCAGGTAGAAAAAGCGTAAGAACCGTATCATTTCATTTACACATGGGATATAAAACTCACAGATCAGATGGAAGGGGGGCTAATAAGGGTAAAGTGAGCCAAATATATGGTGACTTGAAGATGATTTGACTTTGAGTGGTGGGCACACAATGCAATATATAAACCATGTATCAGAAATGTACACTTCAAACCTGTATGATCTTGTTAACAAATGTCACCCTAATAAATTCAATTAAAAAAAGAAGCATGTTTAAGTTCAAGTACACAAACTAATATAAAAACTCTCTATATGTTAATTTTTGTTTCTAAATATTAGTAATATCTCAAATGGAAACAATTAGTGTCCATTATTAATCATGTTTTATTATTACATCAAAGAACCTGAAGATTGGTCAGTGTCAGCCCTATTTAGAATATATGATTACGTTCAGAGTAATCATTGACTAAATCCACATGAATTCCTTCTGTGTTACCCCTCAACAAACTGTTCCATACTTTCCAAAACTTCTATTGCTGGCTAACAAAATAATAGATTCAAACTGACTACAATATTAGATCAGTATTGGTAGTGTAATTTTATTTAAAATTTTTTGGGATATTTCTAGTGAATGTTTCATCAGCCAAACCCAGACAACTTTAAAAGTAGAACATAAGTAAGATCATTTGAACATTGCAAATTCATTTAAACAATTGCTTTCATCCGAAGGATTTGCTTTCTTGGTTAGGACTAGGTAAGATAAGTGGAAAATTAATCATTTCAAGGTCTATTAATGACACTACTTCATGTGTTCTTGAGCAGAGTCATTCCATATTTTATGCTGCCCAGAATCTTAAATGCTTCTGTATAGAATGCTAACTCAAGAGATGATTGCAACTATTAGAGAAAGTCAAATACCATTATCTTAGCCATCCCCCAAGAATCATAGCCCCCAAATTTTCCTCACCACATCTTATTCCTAAATGCAAATTATATAGCCAGTAGACATTAAACTGAGGTTCCACCTTCCTGTACCTACATCCTGTCCCACAGCTAACATAACTAATTTTCACATACTTTCTAAAAATCTGAAGAGTAAACTATTCTCAGAACAAAACTAAACTTTGAGTGGCCTCCCTAACCAGCCTTGTAAAATCTCTTAGCTACTCATTCTCTAGAGAACATTAATTTTTAAGTTTCCCTCAGTATTATTGCAACATTCTTAATAAATGCTTGTGTTAATGACTTTTGGTGTTTTTCTTTCCCTTTCAGGTAATATTTACCTTGCAGTGTTGTTGTAAAATACATATGCACATTATTTAGCAGAGAATAAGCTTCATAGCATCCATAAATGGTGATAATACTGCTGCTAACAATAATTGAAACAACATTCATAGTCTTTCATTGGATGGTGATGATAATGGTGATGATGGTGACAATGATGACGATGATGATGATACTAATGAAGTCTAGGAAAGGTAAACAGCAAAATAATTGGGTAACTCAATCACCTTGGAACAGTGAATATTTTGAGAATAGAGCTAACCCAAACAGAGAATAATATTGGCAGCAGCAAATTGAAACACAAACCACCAGATCCTTCTGGAAATTTTAAATGACTACTTCAATTAGTAGCACCACACAATGTTGCAGATTTCAGGTCTCCAATTCTTGAGTGATATCCACCTCCAAATTGGTTATATTTTTTGAAAAGTGTGAATTTTACAGGCTGCTTCTTAGAGATTTCTGAGCTAAACCTCTAGGAACAAACCAGGTCTTATCCTGCCAGGCAAGCCTCTGACTTATCTGTAACAGTGAAAATCTAAAAATTTATGGTATTGTCCCTTGATACCAAGTTTTGTAGTGTTAAGGAAAGAACTTCTACATTTTTTCTGAGAAAATGGTTAGATTCTGAGAGTCGATTCATTTTTAAAGTGCTAAGGGGAACCTACTATGTAAAACTCCAAACCACTGAAAGGCCAACCTTGCCTTGAGGGCACAGACCCATTATCACTTCTTCAGGGTCCTGTTCTTTTCCCAGGAGAAGATCGGGCTTAGAAAATAGGAATTGGTGGTCATTAATTCTTTGCATTTACAAGAGAAGTTGCTTCTGAACTTTTTCTTAACCCAATTCACTTGAGATCCTGATTTCTTAAGTAAGTTGACCTTTAGTCTTATAGCCAGAGTCTTGATAGAACTGTATACTAGTTTAAGTTTTAGAGAGGTCAGATCTGTTCTTAGTGGAGTTCTCTCTCTACTATGGGAGGTAAATGAGGGTTACAATTCCCTAGAGCAAGCAGTTACTTAAGGATATCTTTTTGTAATGTGGTTGTTCCAAGTTCTGCTACAAATTGTTTTCCATATCTCTTTGCATTATAAATTAATTCCATCACATATGTAAATTAATTTAGATTATGCAAGTTATTCAGATAAAGTGGTTGTAAACTGAGTATTATAAATCTATGATTGCTTAATGTAAAACAGTGAGGCTTTTCAGCTTGTTTATAAAATATATACTAAATTGTAACAGGGTACAGCCATGGCCCCCCAACCAAAGGGTTTGTAATGGTCTAGAACTCAGGTGTCCAGGAAATATAGAAATGTAAGATATCCCCAACCCCACAAATCTGGACTGGTGGAAAGGGACCTGGAGAGCAGGGCCATGGACAGAGATTTTGCAGGTCATCTTCATACCTGATATGCAAAAATGGTTATTTTGTATATCAGTAACAGTAGACTAGACTTCTAGCCAGAATGGTGCCAGAAGGTACATAACTTTTACCCCTGATGTAACTAGGAGGCAGCTCCTCCTGGTTACAGTGTCTGTGTGAGAGCTTGAAGATGGTTCACTCCACACCACAGGTCCATATCTGCCTGGACTTACTATGGCAGCCCAGAAAAGCTGAAAACTGCGAGTGCTGGCAGGTGTAGCCAGTTGTGGGAGGAGCTGGAAATGGGGTTAGGAAAGAGGTCCCAGGCTGGGATTTAAACTAAAGGTAGGTTGCCATGAAGGATAGAGAGACAATGCAGGACTAGGGATGGGGAACAATGCAGGACAATGATAGAGGACAGTGTGAGACCTTGCAAGGAAGGAAAGGGGTAAAAGGACTCTCACTGGTGGGTCTTGAGAAGGTACCATGTGGTTTTGAGTTAAGAACTGGAGATCTTGGAGATACAGCTGATGGTGCTGGGCACTACTGGAAATATGCCCAGTAGAACACGAATAACTGACAGGAACTGGGAGCAGAGAGCTGTGGACTTCTGTTTTTCTTCTTCTTCTTCTGGAGGACAGTAGTTCTGATTGTCATGTTCTGAGACTAGCCTGCCAGGGCAAAGGAGAGAAGGAAGGATTGTGTGTGCTTGTGGGTGTTTTAGGGACTTTGGAACTTTAATGGCAACATTCTGTTATTACTCTAAGCCTGTATAACTTTTGAATAAATAATTCCTGTCCTTCTCACCAAGCTGTGGCATTGAGTGCCACAATTCCTAAGGGTGATGGGCAAAGAACCCTAGTACAGAGAGACCCCCTAGTCTCTAGGACCCCTAGAGGGTCCATTCTGTACCAAAATTTTATTTAGGTTTTGTGATTCCTACTACTTTTGTTAGCTTCTGTCATACATGATCATAATTAATTATATTCTTTATTGTAAATGTATGCTATTACTACATTGAAAAATTGAAATTTATCCCCAATTTTTAAAATTATTTTATTTATTTATATTTAGAGAGAGGGGAAAGGAGGGAGAAAGAGAAGGAGATAAACATCAATGTGAGAGGAAAACATCAATTAGAATGTGCCCCAACCTAGACTAAAAGCTGCATCCCACTCATGTGCCCTGACTGGGAATCTAACCAGTGAACCCTGGTTTTGTGGAATGACACCCAACCAACTGAGACACACTGGTCAGGGCCCTTCATTTATTAATTAAGCTGACCTTAATAACTTAATAATTAAGCTGACCAAATAATTTGTGGTAGGCAGTTACATAGACATGAATAGAACAAGGACCATGGGCCAGACAGAGAAAGTCACCAGGCAGAAAGCCCTGGGTTCCTGGCAATAGATAATGCTGGGAAAACCAGGACCTTGCCCCCAGGTGACTTTTCCTCCCCTAGCATATCTCTGGTCAACATTTTGGATTTTCCCTTGACTTTTCCTCCCCTGGCATGTTGCTAGTCATATAGGTTAGACCCCCTTAGAGTGGAACAAACAAGCTGGCCAAAGAATAGCCCTTAGGCTTTAGGTCCCAAGGATAATGAAGAGTTGACCCATGTTAAATACATCTAGGTTTCAGTTGTATTTCAGGTCCAGGACCAAAAAGGCAGGAAAACCAAACAAGCAACACTATAGCTTACCTCAGGAACAGCTTCATTGACTGATGATACCCTGCCCTGGCACCAACCAATCACTGGAACCTGAAGGGACACACTAAGAAAACTAATAAATATTCTATTGAGATCCTCCCCTGGGACCTCTTCTAAAATCCACACCCTTAAAAGCCCTTGAGATGGAGGACACAGTCAGTACCCTTAGTTCCTGGGAGGCCATCTTCATTCCTCTCCGTCTCCTCCTGTTCTTTCCCCAGGCACATTTTCCTTGTCTCTCTCTTAAGCTCCAAAGACCTTTCTTTTGCCTTTATAACACCTGAAGCCCATTTCTTTTACCTGTGTGACTTTCGAAATCAACTTTTCCCTATGAGTCTTAGCTCTGAATTCTTTCCTCACCAGAGCTCCAGTATGAGGTTGCTGAACAAAGGTCCAGTCAGGCCCCAGCAGTCTAACACCTGGTCCCACTCTTGCCTCTACCAAGATTCAGCAGAACTGACATGGTAGCTGGGTCATAAGAAGTTTCAGGGCTTCTTTCCTGGACATCTCAGAATGACTTTTCTTAGAAAACTTGTAGAAGGAAACATTGACCAACATGCTAAAAATTGCAATAATTCAGGCCATGTGGAGAAGTCTAGTAGGAAGAGCTATACAAAAGAAAGAGAGAAGCTAAAGAATATCAAGGCACTAGACACATGAGTTAAAAAATATTCATCATTTAAAGTTGGTACAGTGTTACCTGTGATGATGCGGAAAACAGAAAGGCTAAATAATCAACTTCTGTTCTGGCCAGGGAAAATTTTATGAGGTATTTACAAAGTTTCATTGCCTCTTCTAGATGCTTCTGATAAAACAGAAAGATAAACTGAAGAAGGAAGTGTTCAGTTTTTGAGCAGAATTCAGACGAAATAGAAAGGACCCGGATATACTGCTTTCAGGAAAAAATAGTTTTTATCTCTAGCATCTCTTAGCTAAAGATTCTCAAGGTAAGAAGTGGTCTCAAGGAAAAACTCAAATCCACTGTGGTACCAGTAAACCAGGCTTCAGGATCAATTTTACAATGAAATGACTCATATACCCCAGAAAGATTTAAGGTCATACCTATTAAAGCTTCTAGAGATTTTTCAAGAATATACTTAGATACCCCAAACCCTGCCAAAAAAGAATGTTTCTAAGAATCTTAAGGACATGCCATATTAACCTTTAAACTAGATAAAAATTGTGATAAGAATCTTAACGAAATTATTGAAAAGCAATGAGACTTCTGAGTCAGGGTAGAGCAAGGCCTGTCTTGGAAATGTGGATACAACTTTCATCTAATGGAGTGGATTAGGATCTGATACACTACAAACAAGCAAATTTTTTTGTTTTTAAATATTTCATTTATTTATTTTTAGAGGGGGAAGGGAGGGAGAAAGAGAAGGAGAGAAACATCAATGTGTTGTTGCCTCTTGTGCACCCCCTACTGAGGACCTGGCCTGCAACCCAGGCATTGCTCTGACTGGGAATTAAACCATTGGTTTGCAGGCCGGTGCTCAATCAACTGAACCACACCAGCCAGGGCCAAGCAAACAAAGTCTTAAGGATATATCAGCTTAGACTGAGAAGAATGGAAATAATATAAAATGTAATGTCTTTGAACCCTTAAACTTCTTTATGCAGGAAATGGGATGAGAAGCTTATTTTATTATGAGTATGATCTATATCTTATGGAAAAGAAGAGTAGAACCAAGTACTCAAAAATTGGAACAAAGAGAAGTGGAAAATTGTTTCCAGAATTCTAATTAAGAAACTGGAGTCATGGATCAAGTTGAAATGACCATAAATGATAAAATGTCTAAAGGACAAAACATCCATTTTATGATGGACAATGAAAAAGAAGGTAATGGACACAGAGACACCAACTAAATGAGTGAGAAATCTGTCTCAGAGTGGACCATCTAGCCTCAGTCAGGCCACCTGATGCCACATTAATTAGAAGCAAACTTTCCAGCTGAGCCCTCAGTGAATGCCTGATCCACAAAAGTGTAAACAAAGTAAAATAGTTGTTTTACCCACTTAAGATTTGGAGTAGTTTTATTTTTATTATACCTCTATAGGTAAATATGTAATTGGAGCTTGACTGTGTTTACTGCATTTAGTATAATTAGTATGATTATGAATTAATCTAGGTTTTCTGTCTTGAATCAGTAGAATATGGGACTGCTAATAAATCAGAGCTGCAATCCTTAAGCCCCACAGGGCTTCACAGAATAAGCGAAGTTAATTATTATATATTCTCAAAGAAAATAGTATTAGATCAACAAGTGCCTCCATCATGTGCCTTTGAAAGGATATTCTGGAACATTAATCAGTTATTAACTCTAACCATCTTACAGATAGGCCCTTTGATAGGTCAATTTCAAATATAATAATCATTTATCAAAGGAATACTATGTATGTGCATAGTATTATCAGTGCATACTATGTATGTAGAATAAAATATTATCCTCACAATAACTCTTATTAGCATTATTATTGTTGAAAGTTATGTTTTTTGGGATAGTTTAGCAAGAAAGACACTTACTTACAAGAGACTCATAAAATACCAAATATACATGGTATGTCTGAAAAAAGTCCAGCCATTGTTAGTATAACAAGAACAGCTTGCCTGACATTGATATTACCTAGCAGCTGAGGAGAATGGACTGAAATGTACATGCACAAACAATGATGACATCACTGTACTAGTCAGTAGGGGTGGTAGACCCCACTGAGTGAGCCTGTGTACTGTGTGGCCATTGCATTCATAATGACTGAGGGAGCAGAGCAATGAATCTGCATCAGATTTTGTGTGAAGCTTAAACATTCCTCTGTGGAAACTATGTGGATGTTTCAGAAGGCTTTTGGGGACAATGAAATGAATGCAGCACAAACAGAAGTGTGGCACAAATGCTTTGAAGATAGTTGAGAATCTGTTGAAAGCGATCCATGTCCTGGAAGGCCTACAACAAGCAGAACACCTGAAAATGTTGAATGTGTATGGACTACAATCAACAAAGACTGGTGACCGACAGCGAGAGAACTGGAAGCTGATGTGTGGATTCCAAAAACTACTGTGCTCAAGGTTTTGATTCAAAATCTTGGCATGAAACATGTTGTGGCAAATTTTGTTTTGTGGCTTCTGCTGTCAGAGCAGAAGGAACATTCTGCTGCAGTTCCTAACGATGCTGAGGGAACTGTGTGAGGTCTCAAGGTGCCTACTTTGAAGAGGACTAAGGCTTCATTGTCTATGCACAATGTTTCTTGTATCTTCAATATTTGTCAATAAATGTCTCTATTTTTCATAGCGCATGGCCGGATACATTCTGGACAAACCCTGTAGATTACTGAAAGGAAGAATGAAGCAGGAGACGAGAGAGGGAGATGACTTACGATGCACTTCCCGTAGTGTTGGTTCACACCATGGAGGGCTCTGGTGTGGACTTCCTCTGTGAGCTCAATCTGAGGCTTCAGAGAGAATTTTAATGATCTATTACAGATATTTATGGATTCCCAATTAATTTCATGAGGCCAACCAACATAAGGCTTATCATAAAAGTTGATAAATCTCTACAAAAAAGGGTAAGTAAATCACAGGACAGAATCCTTCAAGATCATAAATGCAAAGATCCATAACAAAATCTTAGCAAAAATATACAATATTTTAAAAGGATAATACATCAGGACTAAGTTGAGTTTATCTCAAAGTATGCCTATGAAAAGAACAATTAAATATCAGATTTAAGAATTTAAAATTTTTCAGCATTGTGTTCTTAAGTACTTTTAAACAAAATTGCTTTCAGTCTTCAAAGTTGAAATTTATAATAAATTTGAAATTATTATCATTTTAAATCAATTATCTCTACATGTTTTTAAATGAGGAAATAAGCTATAGTTCTGAATTAAATGTACATTTCAGAGAACTGTGTTAAATTGTATATATTCTCAATACTAATTTTTAACAATATTTAAATACATAAAAATTGAGTCCAAGTATTTTCAGGCTTTTTGCCTCTCTTTAGAGAACCTTTTAAAAACATATATATTTTTTCAACCTAAAATTTATTGAATAGATAATTTTTAAATATTTATTTTCAAAAGTTTTTTAAATGTGGATGTGGCAAATTTTAGGTTACCTTAATAGAATTCTATTCCATTATTAAATATACATTTATTCAATAAAATATGACCTATATCAAAATATTTTTCTCAAAATGTATAGCATGGAGCACTTATAGAATTTCAGAATTAAATCTCATCCTTATTTAAACTCTCATTAGTTATCTCTTACTATTCATCTCCTACTTTGTAGTAATACATTTTAGTGTGTTTCTGTAATATGGTCTTGTTTACAAGTTTTATTTTCAATAATTAAAATTCTCTAAAAGCTACAAAAGGTAACTATTTTGACTTCTTTGTCATTGAAATCTTTGGCTGAAGAGTTCCAACTGATTATGAAGCAAATGTAATCAAATGTATAGGAGTTATTTTTAAAAGGTTCAGCAGAATTGCTGCCTATTGAAATGGATTTATAACAAAATATGCTTTTGCAATTTCAAGCTTTTGTAAAATTCAATTAATGTCAGGTGGCAAAGAGTAAAAGTGTGTATTGCCATGCTAAAAAATGATGATGATGACTAAAATACAGTTTTATCACAAAAGGTTATATATTTTAGTGACTTCTGTTTGTGTAAAGATTGACAATTATAGATTCTATTTCAATTGCTAAATTATCTAAGCTCATTTGGATGCGATTATGAATTTTTCATTTATACGTCTAATTTCAACAACATTGGATGAATAGGATTTCTAATTTACAAAAAAATATTGTTCTTACCCATAATTCTGTGGGTCACCAAAATTTGTTTTGTTAGTGCCAATACTGTTACTAATACTCTTACTACATATTCCATTAATTTTTATACATTGTAAAAGTTTTTAGCTGGATTTATAAAACTATTCAAAATTATGTTCAGTGAACTTCCAAAATCCTTGTTTATCTTCCATTTATTAGATAAAATACCAAATTATTATTTCAATGATTATACCTGTTTTTCTATTTGAAACATCTATTAATATAAATATGACACCACTTAAATATTTGTGAATTACTTCCATTTTATTGGAACTAAAACTATAACAATCATTTAAGACTTCTTTGTTTTTACTTTCACAAAAACTTAGAAATGGAAAATGGCCAAAATTAATTTAGAAGATCAATTACTTGATATAGAAAATCTCATACCTTAAACTGATATGGAAATACATTTTCTTCCATAGCATATAATAATTTACCATTTTCATGTTTTCTAGTTTCATACAACACATATTTATTACTAACTTGGTTGAGAAATAAAAGTTCAGTTCTTAATTTTGATAGGAATAGCATAAATTAAAAAAATATCAAACTAAATTAAGAGTTGAAGATTTACACTATGCATGGAATTCACTAAGCTGTTGTTGCAAGAACATTCAGATTTTTCTCTATTTGCTCTATGTTGATACTACTCATTGTGCTTCCCATATATATTTCATGTCTGTCTGATGTATAATTCCTCACATGTCCTACTGAACACACTGACTGGTAGCTTGGCAGCTTCGTGCATCTCACAAGCTGTGGCACAGGCTGTGGCAGAGCTGGCTGGCACGAATAGTTTTCAAGGATATCATGGTTGAATAATTTTTCCTACTGCTATGACAAGGCTGGATCCGATTTGCTGCTCCTACCTTATTTCTGATCCTTAGCACTATACTTTTATCAGCAAGTGTTCTGAGGAAGAGCGATGAGTTATCTCCGTTCATTTTTCGAGTTTAATCACATGTTACATTGATAACTGTTACTGAGCATACTGAGCATATGTCACATGCTCAGTAACAGTTGTCACATGCTCTAGATGATACCTTGCCAGGTGATGAGAGAAATAATTAAAGGGCTACTGAGCCAATTTGTCTAATTTTATTTAATTCTTAATAGTAGTACTTCACTTTCTCAAAAAATAAAAATTTCGGACCATGTTATAGTGGACAAAATCTCTTTCAGGGTAATAGTCATAAACTAGAACTTGCCAAGGGAAATAGAAAATCTGTTCAGACTACTTAAAACAAATGGCAAGAGATTTTAACTTCTTTTAATGCTGTCACATTGGAATGTAATGAGATTGAGTCTATACTTATTCTCAAAAACTGAACAAAAGGGAAAGACTGTGGACTAATTAAATTTAGGATTTGGTTAAAGGAATGAAATAATTTGAATAGTTGGAGCTACCTGAACAAAGTATATTATGTTGAGAGTTGAACATTTTTGTCACTAGAAATAGGTAGATCGTTGATGAAGATATATTATTAATATGGGTGAGATCCTTAATTTGTGTAGGGGTTTCCAAATGATGCCCTCTATGCAATCAATAGGTTTTCATTATTTACAATGAACACTAATGTGCAATGGTATCTTACTACAATGCAATTTATTTTATACTAGATTCAGTAAAAGTTATTCATGCTAAAACGTAATGGAGCAATCAAATGATCTTACTCTAATTTGTCCTGTTATGGAATCACCTTATAGCACAGAAAACCAAAGACAGAGAAAGGGCATGAAGGTAGTGCCAGAAGTGGCAGGATTAGAGAGAAATACTGGCAGCTGAATCAGTATGAAACAGTGCACTGCAATTTTTATTATTACAAAATGCAATTTAAATTTTATAACTTTCTTCACAGTGCCAGTATACAGTCATTATTATCTTTATCAAAATTATTTATTTAACACTCACATGTACACTATAGGTACTAGGTGCTGAATGAAGAAAGTGAAATACACATTTTCTATATTCCTCTAGGCTTTCTGCCAGGTAGTGCACTTTTATTTTCAGACAGAGCATATGAAAATGTAAAGTGTTCTTGCTTTTCTCAATATGGATACAAAAAAAGATGTAATCTTTTGTTATTTTAATTGCTGGTTTGTACACACATTATTCTTTGAAACAGAAAATTCTAAGTAAAGGTTTGGACATTTTGAATGATTCTAAAATGTAATGTTAAAGAGTTGAATTGATTTAAGTTCCACAAAGGCAATGTTTTAATATATTTACTTTCTTGTGTATACTAATGGTTATATGCCTAATCTTTGTGTCCCCACAAAATTAATTTATTGAAATTCTAACCACCAATGTGATTGTTTTAGGAGGTGAGGCCTTCTAGTGATTGTATTAGGAGGTGATAAACTCCCGTGAGTGGAGACCTTATGAATGGGATTAGTGCTCTTATGAAAGAAACCCCAGAGCTTTCCAGTACCTTCTGATATATGAGGACACAGCTAAAGCATGGAAGTCTGTGAACCAGGAAGCAGGTCTTCACCAGGCACCAAATTTCCTGGCTCCTTGATATTGGACTTTCCAGCATCCAGAACTATGAGAAGTAAATTTCTGTTGTTTAAAACCATCCAGTCTACGGTAACATGTTCCAGCAGCCTGAACAATCTAAAACACTAGCATTTTATCTGAACTCTAATTATGGTACAAGAATCACTTGTATCTCCCCCCAAACTTATTCTTTCCCTTCTAAATAATCATGTAGCACATTATGTTATAAATCATTATATTTATAGATAATATAGTATTTCTTGAGTACTTACAGATAATAGATTTAATTTTTGTGTAATAAGCTCATGGAAAGAGTATTCCTAAATATAAAAATAATCATTCTTATATAAGCAAAAATTACATAATAGTTATTTAGAAGATAAACATATTTGAAATAATAGACTGAATCAAAACTGACTTCTTAAGCCATTTCTGTGTTGTTGCTATGCACATTGATTTATAGTTAGCTAGTTTTATGACATTGACATGTGAAGAATAATAAGTGGAGAGAATTTTTAAAATAGCCAATTTCCAGACTCCAAAAAAAGTCACTTTAGAAACAGTATGTAAAAATGAAAGATAAAAATTTAGGAAAAATATTTTCTTCAATTTAAAGG
>PVKM010030528.1:6216-17333 GCA_004027735.1 Carollia perspicillata
GCACTCTCGAACATGCAAGGACTCACAGATGGCTTCCCGTCTGTCCTGGGCTCGTGGAGGACGGGTCCTGCCCACACAGACCCAGCAGAGGGAGGGGCCGGGAGAGCGGGCCAGCAGGACACAGGGACCTGGGCCCAGTGAAGGGGGTCTGGGGAGAGGGCTGTGCAGGAGGCCTCGTGGGCACAGGGCCAGGGCACACGACAAGCCCCATCAGGGCCAGGAAGGACTGGGGGACGATTCCAGAGGGGCTTGACCCGTGAGCAGGGGACCAGGCCGTGACAGATCGAGGGGCGCAGGAAGACCGGGACGGCAAGACAGAGCCTTGGCCGGCGGGGAACACTGAGGAGCAGGGCGGTGCACCTGGGGGGGCACATTCGCGCGTACGCGCGTGCCCACGGGCAGGAGGAAGCCGGAGCCGAGCCTGTCCCTCTGTGCGACGGCTGCGTGGCCCACGTGGTCCACGCCGATGTGCGAGGTGATCCCCGCCGCCCTCCGAACTGCTGGCTGCAGCCCAGGCTGCTGGCCGGGTACCAAGCCTCTGCGGACCTGCCCCGGAGGGCAGGCGGCCCCAGCATCTGCTGTTTGGGAATGGGAAGAGGTGCCTCTGGGACTCAGAACAGAGTTGTCTTTGTTCCTGAAAAGGGAACACGAGCCCGGGCCCAGCACCGAGGCGTCCCGGGCTGCAAGGCAGCAACGGGAAGGACTGGTGCTTCACCCTCAGAGGCGGCCGCCCTCTGGGCCCGGCGGTGCCTGCGTGCTTCGGAGCCTGGGGCACGGGCGCTCCAAGGGCGCAGTGGAACGGCGGGGGAGGGGGCTGCAGGGGCCCGGCCAGGCTACGGGGGTCGGGGGCTGGGGTTGGGGCAGACCAGGCTGCCCTGCAGAGGGGGGCACCTTCCACTTGCCGGTGAGTCTGGACAAGCAGCTCCCAGCTCTGCTTCAGGCCAGAAGGCAGCCCGTGCACCCCTGACCCAGGCCCTCTGCCCGCCCTCTCTGCTGTGCACCTCCTGCCCCCGCAGCCTGCAAGGGTCCTCGGGCAGAGATGCCGGCTGGCTGCCCCACGGGGCCATGATGCTCCTTCCCCACGGCCTCTGTCTCCTTAGCACCCATAAGGCAGCTGGCCGAGGGCCGGAGACAGGGACCACGCTGGTCCGTGGCTTAGACTCAGCCAGCCTGGGTCGTGACGGTCAGCGCAGACAGCGTGACTCAGCCAGGACACCAGTCACCGGAGATGGCCACCTCTCGGCAGTGGGACCAGTCTCCAAAGCAAAGCCAGCAGGGGACTGGGCTGCCCTCGGGCCACAGGCCTTGTGGCTTCCTGAGGCCCAGAAGGCCAACCCTGAGACTGGACATGGGGATCAGTGACAAAGGGCGACACTGGTGACAACACCAGGCTGCTGGCTGCGCTCTGGAGGACAGCACTGTCATCTGCTATGAATGGCCCTGAAGGAGTGACAGGCAGAGTGGGGTCAAGGTGCTGAGTCAGGGGTCAAGGTCCCTGTGACAGGCAGAGGGCACACCTGGCTAGATGGTCTGGAGGACAGACACCATGTGGGGGCCACAGCAGCCATGAGCCTGGTGTGTGGGGCCACACGACAGCTGTCCGGGGTGAGGTGCTGCGTCTGGAGGAGAGGGGGAGGCCAAATGTTACCCCCACACCTGAAGGACGCTGGGGGCATGGAGTCAGTGTGTTCTGAGTGGCCCCTGGAGTCCAGCAAAGGCCAGGAGGGGCCTTGCCTCTGTTCGGGCACGGACCCAGAGGTGGCCATGTGTCGGCTGCAGAGACCTTTCTGTTTCTGTCCCTTGTAGGCTGGACCCCAGATGGAGCATCAGCGAGCAGGGAGCCCTCGCAGCGCTGCTGGGCGCCTGCATGGTCCCGGGCCTCCAGGCCGGCGGCAGCGGCCGCGGGCTCTGCTTGGGCCCAAAGCTGGGCTGTGCTTCCACACTTCCTGGGCTGAATTATTCATGCCCTGTGACTCCTAAACTATTTCAGTTTTACATTTTTAAATATTTAATAATTAGGCATGAAATATTCATGCTATTTTATTAGCAGCGGTGGGAGGTGGCACTGCAGGCCTATGACTGGTCTGTGTCCGGGTCCCAGCTGGCCCGAGGCCCCAGATGTCCTGCTGGGCCCCCTTGGAGGCCACGCTAAGTCCCAAACACAAGCTCGGGAAGGAGCCTGGGTGGCTGGCAGCAGAGAGGCACGTGGCCCGTCTGCCGACACCCGAGCCAGCTGGGCAGCCTCCAGTCCCCAGCTTCCCTACGCAGCACGCAGGGCATGGCGGGCATGTCCCCAGCTGCTGCTTCCAGCGACAGGTGGACACTGCTGTCCCCTTGCCAGAGCCTCCTGCCACCCATGGAGATGACTTTGCCTGAACAGCCTGAAGCCACAGGCCCGAACCACAGTCTCCGTTACGAGCCTGTGCCCCCCACGGGGCTGGAAATTGCACGTTTCACACTGAAGAGAAGACGCTTGCCCTGGAACGACATGCAGATGAGCAGTGCGCGTGCCCACGGCCAGGCTGCCTGGCAGACGCCCCCCGCACGAGCTCGGCACCGGCTCCCCGGAGGGGCGTCTGTGTGATTAGTGGCTCACTCCACACACAGCTTGTCACCTTGCACAAGGGGCGGTCTGAAAAGACACCAGCAATTACAGCCCACCAGATTATGGGGTGCTAGAGTCCCAGGGTGACAGGCGGGCCCTGACGTGGCATCGTACTCTCAGGAAGGCCCCTCCCCCACCCCCGAGAACAGAGAGCCGCCGAAGCCCCAGAGGACGGCTGTCCCTGAGCCTCACTGGGTGCCCGGCTCCTGGTCCTGTGGCCCTTCGGGAGTGATGGCCGGCTGGGCCTTGGTGGAAGGCGACTGCCTGCCACCTGTCTGGGCCTCTGGCAAATCTGGGGACAGGCCCAGCCAGGGAGCAGAGAAGCCAAACCCTGCAGCCAGGCCTTCAGGTGGGACAGCCCCCGGCCCCGGGGCAGCACCGGCACTGCTGTGAGGGCCCCTCTGGCCCCTCGACTGTGGTGTCTTCACAGAACTCACCACCTCTCACTCACTCCCACTCACTCTCTGCTGGGGTGTTCACTGGCCACTTCCTCCACGAGGGTGGGGACTGGCCCACACTGCCCGCAGCGGGCCCACGTGGAAGGGTCTTGGAAACACTCGTCCCATGACTTGTAACTTCCTTCTTGACCACCCTGTGAGGTGGTACCACCGTCACTTCCATTTCAAAGACAGGGACACTGAGGACCAGAGTTACGGCCGAGGAGCTCAGGCACGGCTCGAACAGCCACCGAGCCACGCCGCCAGGAGAGGCTCCCCCCAGCTGGTCGCACCGCAGACCCCGAGACACACCCAGGGAGCAGGCCGCAGGCCCCGCAGGGGTGCTGGGCGGGAGGGCTATGGCTCTGGGCTGCACTGCTCATGGGGAGTGCCCCTCGTTTCTGGCCCGGCTTCCGGAGCCTGGCGTCCTCGGAGGCGCCCTCCCCCGCTCTCAGGAGAGGGAAGCCTTTCCGGAGCTGTCTTTCACCGACAGAGCCATTTCGGAGTCAGCGGGCCTGCTTTTCTGCAAGACGGGAGCTCTGACTGCTCTCCCCCTCCTCTGAGACAGGCAGTCTATGAAAACTGCTAACGCACACAGCGGCGGCCCGAACACGGGGACGCCTGCCGACGCAGCAGACGAAGGGAGAGGGCCCCAAACGGGCCCGGCAGCTGCAGCAGCCTGTGGGGGAAGGGCCTGTGGGAGGGCGGGCCCCAGAGAAAGAGGGGCTCTCGGGGTCTCTGAGCGTGAGGACCCCGCCTCCGGGCAGACCCAGGCCTGAGGGGAGTGGAGACACTGAAGGGGCGAGGCACACCCACTAGAGCTGGGGAGGGAGCGGGCCTCGAGGACGTTCCCCGGGGTGCCCTCCTGCTGCTCCATGTGCTCCACCCCTGCCGCCACACACACAACTCCTGGTCACCAGTGAGAGTCACAGGGAGGGCGTCCCCATTCCAGTCGGGCAACAAGTGACCAGGGTGCAGACCAGGGAGGGAGCACCCCCTCCTGACGCCCAGGACCCAGCCTGGCTTCCTCTGGTGACAGGAACCTGACAGACGTGAGGGGCTCGTGGAGGCCGGGCCGGGCTGGGCGGTCCCGACGTCATCACGAGGGCGGGCAGCCGACGCAGAGGTGCCACACTTGGCTCACGGCACAGGGCCACGAGCCGAGGCAAGGGGCCGCCTCTGCAGGTGCGACAGGGCTGCTCTGACACGGCCGGGGCGGGGCCGCCCCAGACCTCTGCAGGGAGGGGTGCTGGCACGGCAGCCGGAGGAGGCTGACGTCAGCCCCAGGTTTCCAGACACGTCCACCTGGTGCTGGCGGCAGAGCGTGCACAGCAGACCCCAGGCCGGGACCAAGTGGGCGGTGTGCCTGCACCACCCAGGCTCGGAGGACAGTGACGTCCTGGTCCCCGTCCCAGTGGAGGCCGCCTTCCCACAAGGGACACAGACAGCGTTACTCCAGAGGGCAGTCGGCGCCACGGGGAACGGGGAACGGGGAACGGGGCAGGGATGGCCGCTGGTGGGGGAGGGAACAGCAGAGATGGGGTAACAAGGGACGCAGAGTCTGCACCCAAACCGGCACTGAAACAGACTTTCAGAAGCCAGCACGGCGACTCCACCGGGGACGTCTTCTGCTGAAGGCCGTGGGAGAGGCCGGTGCGCGCCCTCCCCGCGCCCCCGCGGACGGGAGACCACGCGGCTCGGGGCCCACAGGCAAGGCGCTAGGCACGGACGGAAAAATCGCCCACACAGGAGACTCCTCATCAAAGAGCGAGCAGCTGGGCGGAAGCCGGGCACGTACTTTCACAGACGGCTCACCGAAGCCGGCTGAACAGAGAGCAAGCACACGGGGACCTGGGCAGCGGCGCCAGCACTGGGGAAGGGCAGCCGAGTGGTGACGCCGCGGCACAGCCGACGGGCGGCGGGCGCAGAGCGGGGCGGCCGCTCCGGAAAACAGCTGGCAGCGTGCCACAAGCTCAGCCGTGCACCGCCACGCCGCCCGGCACTTCCACTCACAGCCCAGAGAAGAGACCCTGTGTCCACACAGACTGGAGGACTCGAACGCTCTCGACAGCCGGACAAGGCCCGCCAGCTGCGCTGCCCACCCACGGGGATGCCCCCAGTGCCCGGACACGCGGGAGGCCTCAGAGCGGCCGCAGAGGCCCATGTGCTGTGGCCCTTCCCACGACGTGTGCAGAGGCGACACCGGCAGAGGGGCTGTGTGTGGGGCAGGGCACGGGCGCATTCTAGGAGCGCAGCAGGCGCGTCACGGAAACCACTGTGCACCGGACGCAGGCGAGGGTCTGGGGTCTGCTTGGGTTTTAAAGAGACTACCGGCAGTCTGAAGTTCACAGCAGTTTTCTGAAAAGGTTTTGTTTATCTTTAGAGCGAGGGGAAGGGAGGGAGAACGAGAGGAAGAGAAACATCCATGTGGGGTTGCCTCTCACGTGGCCCCCACGGAGGACCTGGCCTGCAACCCAGGCACATGCCCGGACTGGGAATCGAACCGGTGACCCTCTGGTTCGCAGGCTGGTGCTCCGTCCACGGAGCCACAGCAGCCGGGGCAGTTCACAGCGCGTCTGAGGGAAGGTACAGACAGTGCCCGCTCCCCGTCCCCACAGGTGCAGCCTCTCCAGACGGGCGTCTACATGATGACGGATGTGCACCGACAGCCACCATCCCTGGTGCCCACCACCCATGCCAGGCCCTCATGGTGTGTGCGTCCTGGGGGAAGACCCTCTGTGCTGTGCTCCCCACGCGTCCACCCTTCAGACTCCCGGTCCCCTGACCTGCTCACGCTGCCCGGTTCCGCCTTTCCCAGAACACCCTGAGTGGGGGCCACACAGCACGCAGCCTCGTCAGAGTGGCCTCCGCCACTTACTGGTGTGCGGGTACGATCCCTGTGTCTGTCCACGGCTGATAGCTCATGGCTTGTCACTCACGGGTGGTGTCCCCGTCCTCTGGACCACAGCATGCGTGTCCATCGCCTGCTGGAGGATGTCTCGGTGGCTTCCAGGCCTTGGCAACCATGAGTGAAGCTGCTGCAAACACCCTGGGCAGGTGCTGGACCCTACGGTACGAGTGTGCTCGGCTTTGTACGAGATCGCCGAGCTGCCTTGCAGAGGAGCTGCGCTGTCTGCCCACCGACAGGCAGTGAGTGAGGTTCCTGTGGCTCCGGGGCCCCAGCGCCTGGTGCCGTCGTGCTCTGGGCTCGGGTCATTCTGACAGCTGTGCAGTGGCGTCTCATCGTTTTGGGGGTTCAGTTTGGACCGTACCAATCTGCAGTGCCCGAGAGACACCGAGTGGAGGGGTCAGGCAGAGACGCCTCAGATGTGCTGGCGCCAGCAGGGCTCCCTGTGCCGGCTGTCAGGGCGTCGAGGCAGCAGGCTGTCCCCAGCATTGCCACCCTGCTGCTGTGGCTCTCTACCACCCTGTCCCCAAAACAGCAGAGAGAAGTTGGGGACAGAGGGGGAGGGTGGGCCGGTGCCCACACTAGCAGAGGCCCCACTGTGCACTCGGAGCAGCGCGGGCCGGCACAGCTGGGAGACCAGGGGCAGGCTGGCCCCTCGCCCTGTCCTTCCTGCCTGCAAACCCCGCGACTGGACTGCAGTCCGACTGGAAACCTAATCGCTGGCACTGCCTTTCGCCCTGATGTGAAGCACACAAACCAGGGGAGAAGGCAGCCAGGACACACAGTGGTGAAGTGCCGGCCGGCTTCCAGCGAAGCCCCACCTGGAAGCAGCCAAGAGGGCGAGGCACTCTCCCCTGGTGGGCAGGCCTGCCTGAGCCATGGGGACTCAGCCGACCTTGGCGGGGCTGTGAGGCCTGGGGCAGACTGAGACACAGGAGCGCCTCCCCGCTCCTGTCTATGGTCAGCGACCACCTGGCGACATGCACAGCCCACATGCCCCTCCTATTTTCTCTGCCAGCAGGACAGGGGCCGCCCACGGCAGCCTTGCTGAGCCCTCTGAGCTGCCCCTTGGGCCTGGCTTCACAGATGGTTCCATTTCTCAGAGGGGAAAGCTGGGGCTCAGAGGGCACAAGCCCTTCCCAGCCCACCCAGTTGGTATGCGGTGGGCAGGACTTGCATCTGGACCCTCAGGCCCTTGGCGACTCCCAGGGAAGACTCACAGCCCCGGCTTGCCCGCCCCTCCCTGAGTTGGGACCCCACCTGTGAAGGTGGGCGCCTCCATCCTGTATGAGACACACCGGGACACTGCATTGGTGCAGCCCCCCGCCTGCAGAGTGGGCTCCGCGTGCCAGACCCCCGGGCAATGAAGACGACAGCTGTCGCTGTGAACGCACGCCCATACCCTATGGGCACTGGCGGTCGGCCTGTTGCCAGAGCGGCGGGGACCGAGGCCACACAGCTGGCCTTGGAGCAGAACCCTGGGGGCCGGCCCTGCCGAGCCCAACGTCGCCTGCCCAGGCTCCAGAACTTCGCTTCACCAACACGAGGGGTTCGCGAGGCCTCAGAAACGCAGACTCGGCTGCACTCACGGGGCAGGGGACAGCATGGACGCTCTCCCCGGCCGGGAAGTAACTTGCAGGCCATCCTGGCGGAACCTGACGGGAAGGCGACTGGACCTGAGCCCCAGTGGCCCCAGGGTGGGGGTGCTGCCTTGCAGACGGGGCCTCTGCAGAGAGGCGCCACGCGCCCCCAAGAAGAGGTCCCACCACATGAGCCTGTGCTGGCCCCCGCGCCCCGCCCCGTCCGCACACACGGACACAGGGAGGCAGACGACTCATTCACAGACCAGACAAGGGACACAAAACCTCTGACGGCCCTTTCCTGAACTTGGCAAAGGAAACCTAAAATTCACTTAGAGTAACAAACAGATTAGAAAATCTTCAACTTAAAAAAGTAACACACGCTCTACCAGATGTTAAAACATTTTAAAGTCAAAATCGCTAAAAACACAGCACAGGTAAGAGAACTTAAAAAGCCAGAAAGCACGAACACAGACCCAACGTGGTAGAGATGCGGACGGGCTAAAAGTTACCAGGCCGGCGAGGGCTGGCTGACAAGCGGCCCCCAGGGGGCGGCTCCCGGTCCAGGAGACGGTCAGTCTGCGCTTGGCCTTAAGCCACAATGTCAGAGTAATTTCCAAGGAGGTTACATCTTTAAGTAGCAAAAAAGGCCAAAAACCCCAAAGGAAATAGAATTATTAATCAAATGACTGAAGGACGTTCTGAGCTTAAAAGTAACAGCGTGAACAGACAAGGCTGCGAGAGAGCCGCAGCTTCCCACAGGACGGAGCCGCAGGGGACGGGCAGGGAAGAGACGGAGCAGCGCCGGGCGAGGGCTCGGCTCGGAGAGAGGCAGCCGCGCGCCCCTCCTCACGGCCGGTCCGAGAAGTGCGCGTCAGGGCAAAGCAGGCTCGCACTGAAAACTCAAGAGGTTACTCGGCGAAGTGGACACGTCCCGGCGTGTGGGCTGGAAGGGGTGGCACCGACACGGCAGCCGCCCCACCCCCCGGACAGATACTTCTCTGCCCAGCCTGCGCCCGCTGGTCAGTCCCCTGACCTGCATCCTGGCCCCTTCTGGAACGTCCTGCAGGGCGAGCCCTGCCGAGGGGAGTGTGCCAGAGGGTGCGCCAGCTTGCTTTTCCACTCGCCCCCCGTCAGAGGACACTGGGCTGGCAGCAGCTCCCGCTGACCGATGCTGCTCTGACTGGCCGTGAGTGCCACTCTGGGGAAGAGGAACACGCACACCCAGCCCTGCCCCCCACTGAGGGCGCGGGGAACCCCGGAGAGAGTGCAGGCCGGCCCACTGCAGGCCAGGGAGGGCGACAGGCCACGGGCGGGAGCCTGGAGCTGCGGCGTCACCGAGGTCAGCTCCCTGCGGCTCCCCGGTGGGTGGGAGGACCGACGTGGCGGCCCACGGATGCACAGCCCCACTCTTGCCCCCCAGCCTCCACGGTGCGTGGTTCTCAGGACCCAGATCTGAGCCCGGGACCTTCACTCGGGAGGCTGAGCAAAAGTGGTGCCGGGCTCTTCACCTCAGTGTCCACGTGCCTGCGGCTGGCACGTGACGTGGCACATGTGCGTATCATACACACGTGTGTGGGCACATGAGCACAGGACTCTGGGAAAACAGGGACCCCAAGGCCCCCTCCTCTGCACTGGTGGACCTGCTTTTCTCCGCACTCAGGGGCTTTCTGAGGGCAGGGCCTGGCAACTGTGAGGCTCCTGTGAACCGACGCCAGTGGCCCCTCCCCTGGAGATGGCTCGCGCCGTCCCGGAGGTCACCGCCTGACGGGGAACACGCAGCGCATGGGGCCGTGGTGGCGGGCCTCTGAGCCAGGGCCCCACAGCCTGTGCTGGGCGTCAGGCCCGTGAAAGGGGCCCCTTTCCACAGACTGCTGCACTTACTCACGACCCATGGGCACAGACACACTGCTAAGTGACACCATTTGTTCTGGGGTCTGAGAGGACTCCATTCCGCCAGTGGCTTCTCCACGGCAGCCCGAGCTACCGCCCGCTGGCTGCAGACCGGCCACCACACCTGCTGCCCAGCCCCTCCCGTGGCCTGGCAGCCTGCACTGGGTGGGCAGACAGACAGACAGCCAGATGCCCGAGCCACCCCCACGGCCATCAAGGACGAGAGGGTCCTACCGGTCACCTCCTCGGACGAGGGCAGACAGGACGCCTCCAGGTGGGCGGGCACGGGGCCGCCTCTCTCCAGGGCGCTCACCAGCTTCCGCAGCCGCTCGCACTCCTCCTGCAGCCGGGCCCGGTCCTGGCGGAGGCACCGCCGCGCCTCACCGGCCGGGTTCACGCTCATGTGCAGCACCTTGGTCTTGCTCTGGTCGTAGTCGCCCTGCAGGAGCACAAGGCAGCGGGAGCCCGGCGTGAGGACGGAGGGAGCGGGAGGTGAGGGGCAGGGGAGCAGTGCACGCCCTGACGCGGCACTGAGAGTCAGGACCCTCTGAGGATAGACCCAGCGCTAGCCCAGCCCCCAGCCTCCTCTGGCCTTGGGGGCCGCCCCACACCTGCCGGAGCAAACGGGGAGACAGCGAAGAGTGGACCTGCCCCTCACGCCTCCACAACACGGCACATCCTTGGCACACGAGTCCCTCCTCTCGGTCCTACCTGCCAAGTGTGCAAACACACTGGCAAGGACATCTCTCACACACTCTACCAGTGAAGGGTCAGATGACCGGGGCCCTCGGCAAGCCTCTCACCGCCCCGGCTCACGGTCTGTAAGAGCAGGGCCCGTGGATTGAAGGCACCCATAGTCCCAGAAAACACAAGGCCCTGCCTCCCATGCAGGCCTGGCAGCGACACCTGCGTCACGGCGACGTGCGGGCCCCCACACAGGCCAGTGCTGACACACTGCTGTGCGCTGCGTGAGTCCGCCCAGCGCCCTCAGTCTGCCCTGGGACCCCTGGGACTCCCGGTCTGGCCTCTCCCCACTGCCCGGCTGTGGCGGCTCCCGAGGCTTCCCTCGCTCCGGACGACAGGACTGGGAAGGACTGCCGCGCAGGGTCGGGGTGTGGGGAGGAGGCCCCGCGCCCCCACAGGGCACGGCTCCGGACAGGACGCCGCTGCGCACACTGACCGTGCCCAGGGGCTCGCAGCTGCCCGCCCGTGCGGCGCAGGTTCTCGGGTCTGACCCTGGTCCTCTGCCCGCCGTGACCAGCGGGCCCACTGCCACACCGCAGGCTCCTCGGCCTCGCAGGTCCTGCCGCCGCTGGCTCCCAGCTTGTGTGCTGCGCCCAGCTGCCGGCCTCCCTGCTCCCAGGGGCCCAGCACGGCTGCCCTTTGAGCTGGCTGCCCCGTGCCCCCCATGGCACCCACAGCACAACATGCCTGTCCCCCCCGGGAGGCCGTGAGTGCCTCCTGGGGAGATGCTGTCCTACCCCCGTGGGGGCATGGCAGTGCTGTCCTGGCCCCTTGTGAGCCCCAAGCGGTAGCTGAGACAGGTGGGCTCTCGGGGGAGAAGCGAGGGACAGGGGTGAGATCTGCTGAAACTTCTTGGCAGAGACACGCCCGCCTGCCAGGCGACAGGAAGCCAGAGCCTCCCCAGCACCCTGGTCACGAAGAATCAGCCTCTGGTCACTCCCTCTGCCCCA
>PVKM010030529.1:0-17149 GCA_004027735.1 Carollia perspicillata
CTTCTTCTTCTTCTTCTTCTTCTTCTTCTTCTTCTTCTTCTTCTTCTTCTTCTTCTTCTTCTTCTTCTTCTTCTTCTTCTTCTTCTTCTTCTTCTTCATCTCTGTTACATGGATATTATTATGCTTCATATTGTCCTACAGTTACCTTAACCCCTCTTCATTCTTTTTTAGTCTTTTTACCTTTTCTTGCTCATTCTGAGAGTTTTTCATACCTTGCCCTTTAGCTCCCTGATTTGATCCTTTGTTTCATTCAGCCTGCTTTTGATTCCTTCTACTGTGTTCTTCAATTAAGAAATAGTATTCTACATTCCCTCTTGGCTCTTGTTGGTAGTTTCTATTTCCTTTTTAATGCTGATACAGTTTGCAGTAAGTTCTTTGTAGTTTCCCTGTCATTTTTTGGTAATTCACAGTAAGCTCATTGAGCTTCATTATAACCATTGATTTGAACTCACTATCTGATAGCTGATTTGCCTCTATTTCATTTAGCATTTTCTCTGAGGCTTCCTCCTTTCCTGTCATTTGGTGTTTGTTTCTTTGTCTTCCCATTGTTTTTGAGACTCTTCTTGTTAGTCTCTGCTTCTTAAATTGATCTGTTCTGACTCCCTGAGCTTGTGGTGTGAACTTCTATGGTAGGAGACCTGTGGAATTCAGTGGTGCAGTCTCCTTGATATCCTGAACTTGATGCTTTTGGGATGCCCTTTATGTTGGCTCTCAGGATGCAATTGGGTTTTGATTGTTGTTGGGTCATTCTTTGGTGGGTCCTTCCCTCCAGTTGGTTGCCTGAGGGTACTCTGCCTACCACGTCTTGTATGCTGTTGTGCAGGTGCTGTCAGAAGAAAACTACAAAACCTAGGGTACAAACCCATATCCACAAAAATATCCCCCCCACAATCTCATTATCAACAGCAAATGAACCAGTATTAATATACGTGTAAAGAGATTAAGACTATTATAAGAAAGGAAAGAAATAAACTATAGTATAAATTCCAGTGACAATATGCACAAACTTGCTGGACAAGAAATGAATGTTAAAAAGCTACACAGGAAAGAAAATATTGCTAGTCATGGAGAAAACCACAGTGGAGTTCATCTCAGTAGCCTTTGGTATTTACCATTGTTTCTTCTTTCTGAATCTATCTCTGGTAATGTCAGATGTTGACCCTGTCTGACCTTAGGTAGCTTGCTCTGAGACTGCCAGAGATCTGCTGTCCCTATCTGTCTCCTTCAATCGTTAATTTAGTCACTCTGCACTCAGCAGTCAGGTTTAAGCACCATAGGGCAGGGACCAATTTCTCCTGGGGTTGTGGTTACTGTTTTACCTCAGGCTGGTGCTTCTTGAAGAGGAGTGATCTACTTGAGCAGGATGGCTGCTGCAGTATGCATGATAACTCAGCACCAGGATGGATCTTAGCAGCCACTCTCTTAATTCTTTCCTCCATGCCTTAGTTCCCAGTCTCTCCTCAAGTGTCTGTAGTCCACTCGGTCCCCCCTTTGCCCAGGATCTATGTCTGTGGTTGTGTCCTTCAGTTATTAATCTAGTCACTTTGCACTCAGCAGTCAGACTTAAGCACCACAGGGCTGGGGCAGAGCCTCTCTTGGGGACAGGGATATTATCTCCCCTCAGACTGCTGTGCTCAGAGGGGAGTAGTCTGAGCGTGATTTGTGGGAGCTCCTTCTTTCTTTCTGCTACATAGTATTCCATTGTATAAATGTACCACAATTTTTTGTTCCACTCTTTTATTGGTGGGCATCTAGGCTGCTTCTAGCACTTGGCTATTATAAATCATGCTGCTATAAACATTGGGGTGCATGGGATCTTTTCAATTAGTGTTTCAGGATTCTTAATGTATAATCCAAGGAGTGATATTGCTGGAATCAAAAGACATAGGGTAGCTGAATGGATAAGAAATATATGACCTATGCATATCTAGAATTCTGTACCCTGTGAAACTATCCTTCAAAAGTAAAGGGGAAATAGGAGTTCCAGAGAAGATGGAGGTGTAGGTAGCAATGTTTTACTTCCTTGCACAACCAAAAGAAAGGTAACAACCAATCTAAAAACAATGTATAACTAGAAGTTCCAGAAAATCAAACTGCATGGAACTTCAAAAAACCAAAGAGTTAAAGAAACATTCATTTAGACTGGTGGAGATGGGAGATGAGCAGCTGAGGAGGAAGGACACATGGCAAAATGGTGGACTGTGTGGGTAAGACAGGGCTGGCTGAATGGGAAACTAAAGACCAAAAGCTAGCTGTAAACTACTGCAGGGGTTGCCATAGCTGGAGAAACCCCCAGTCTTACATGAGAGTTCTTTGGAAAGTGGGGCTAGAGTGGAGCAAGAAAGCCACATTGTTCCATCTCTGACCTTCCCTACAGACAGCACCACAAGACATCATAAAGGGTTTCCCTGCCCTGGAAAATACCTCAGACCCCACCCCCTTACAACATAACAGGTGTGCTGAGACAAAGAAATATGTCCCAAATGAAAGAACAGACCAAGAACTCCAGAAAAAGAGCTAAGCAGCGAGGAGATAGCCAATCTATCTGATGCAGAGTTCAAAACACTGGTAATCAGGATGCTCACAGAATTGATTGAGCTCAGTCTTAAAAATGAAAGAACAAATGCCAAAAGATACCCAAAGTGATATAATACAAAATATACAGGGAATCAATAGTGAAGGGAAGGAAAATGGGACTCAATCAATAATTTGGAACAAAAGGAAGAAATACACATCCAACTAGAACAGAATGAAGAAACAAGAACTCAAAAAAATGAGGAGAGCCTTAGGAAACTATGGGAAAACTTTAAGCATTCTAATGTCAGAATCATAGCATTGCCAAAAGGAAAAGCACAAGAGGAAGAACTTGAAAACTTATTGAACAAATAATGAAGGGGAACGTTCCCAATCTGGTGAAGGAAATAAACTTCAGGAAGTCCAGGAAGCCCAGAGAGTTCCAAAGAAGTTGGACTCAAGGAATCACACGTCAAAGCACATCATAAATACATTACACAAGATGAAAGATAAGGACAGAATCTTAAAAGCAGCAAGAGAAGAGGAGGCAGTTAACTCCAAAGAGTTCCCATAAGGCTATCAGCTGATTTTTCAAAATAAACCTTGGAGGCAAGAAGGGGCTAGAAAGAAGTATTTGAAGTCATGAAACACAAGGACCTACATCCAAGATTACTCTATCCAGGAAAGCTTTCATTTAGATTGGAAGGGCAGATAAAGCGCTTCTCATATAAGGTCAAATTAAAGGAGTTTATCATCACCAAGTCCTTATTATATGAAATGTTAAAGGGACTTATCTAAGAAATAGAAGATTTAAAATTATGAACAGTAATATAACAAAAAATTCACAACTATCACCAATTGAACCTAAAATACAAAAACAAAAACTAACAAAACAATTAGAACAGGAATAGAACCAGAGAAATGGAGATCACATGGGTGGTTTTCAGTGGAAAGGGGAGGGGAAAATGGGGGGCAAAATGTACAGGGAATAAAAGCATAATTATTAGGTATAAAATAGATGGGGAGAGGTTAAGAATGGCATAGGAAACAGAGAAGTCAAAGAACTTATATGTATGACCCATGGACATGAACTAAGTGGGGGGATGCTGGCGTATGAAGAGTATGCAGTGTGGAGGTGTGATAAAGCAGAGAAAAAATTGGGAAAACTGTAATAATATCAATAAAATATACTTAAAAAAGTAAAGGGGAAATAAAGACTTTATCAGATTAAAAAAATTGAGAGAATTTGTCATTTGTAAAGTGGCCTTGCAACAAATGTTAGAAGTTCTTCAGAAAGAAGGAAAATAGTATATGTCATAAACTTAGGTCTGTGTAAAGGAAGAATATTTGGAAAAGAATATGTGAAGAAAATGAAAACCTTTTATTTTCCTATTATATTATCTAACAGAATTTTTTAAAGTAATATGAGCAACAATGTATTCAATTATGTATACCTATGTATCAGTGAAATGAAGGGCAGCAATGATAAAATGAATGAGAGGGAAGAATTATGAATATTTTGTTATTATATGGTACCATGCACTATCTGTGAAGTGGTATAGTGTTCGTAAAATGAACTTGAATTAGGTTTAAATGTACAAGGTGTGTCTGGAAAAAGTTCAGCCATTGTTTATGTAACTAGAAAGGTTTGCATGAACAGTTTTCATGACATTGATGTAACCTGACAGCCAAGGAGAGTGTACTGGAATGGACATGTGTGAACAATGATGACTTCACTGTAGTAGTCAGTGGGAGTGGTAGATACCATTGAGTGTGCCTGAGTGTACTGTGTAGCCATCACATTCAAAATGACTGAGCAAGTAGAGCAACAAATCTGCATCAAATTTCTCATTAAGTTTGAACATTCCTCTGTGGAAACTATTCAGATGATTCAGAGGGCTGCAGCTATGGCAACTAGTGATTGGCAGCTTCATCAAGGCAATGTACCTTCTCATGCATTACATCTTGTGCAAAGTTTTTTTGTGAAACATCAAATCACCCAGGTAACTCAGACCCCTACAGCCCAGATTTGGCACCATGGGAATTCTGGCTTTTTCCAAAACTAAAATCACCTTTGAAAGGGAAGAGATTTCAGACTGTAAATGAGATTCAGGAAAATATAATTGGGACAGGGCAGCTAATAGTGATAGGGAGAACTATGTGATGTCCCAAAGTGCCTACCTTGAAGGGGACTGAAGCACCATTGTCCTATATACAGTGTTTCTTGTATCTTGTGTCTTCTTCAATAAATATATCTACTTTTCATAGCAAAGGGCTGGGTACTTTCTGGACAGACCTCAAATATTGCAAACTCTAGGGCAACCACTAAAAAATGCAATAAATAAATAAATAAATAAATAAATAAATAAATAAATAAATAAATACAAAAGAAAGAAAAAAGATGTTTGCTAAAAATGGAGAGAAAATGAAATCATAAATGCTCAAGTAAAACCCTAAAACAACAACTTATAGGTGAGTTCATATAGTATTTGTCTTTTGCCACCTGCCTTATTTCACTTAGCATAATACTCCAGTTCCATCCATGATGTTGTGAAGGGTAGGAGTTCCTTCTTTCTTTCTTCTATGCAGTATTCCATTGTGTAAATGCTACACAATTTTTAAAAAATATTTTATTTATTTATTTTTAGAGAGAGGGGAAGGGAAGGGGAGGAAAAAGAGTGGGAGAGAAACATCAATGTGTGGTTGCCTCTCATGTGTCCCCTACTGGGGACCTGGCCTGCAACCCAGGCATGTGCCTTGACTGGGAATCAAACCAGTGACCCTTTGCTTCACAGGCCCATGCTCAATCCACTGAGCTACACTAGCCAGGGCAAAACACTTTTTAAAAACATTTTATTTATTTATCTTTAGAGGGGAAGGGAAGGAGAGAGGGAGAGAAATATCAATGTATGGTTGCTTCTTGTGCGTCTCCTGCTGGGAAGTGGCCTACAACCCAGGCATGTGCCCTGACTGGGAATCAAACCATGGTTGTTTGGTTCGCAGGCCCATGCTCAATCCACTGAACTACACCAGCCAGTGTTACACAATTTTTTTATTCATTCATTTACTGATGGGAACCTAGGCTGTTCCCAGCACTTGGCTATTGTAAATAATGCTGATATGAACATGGGGAAACATTCATTTTAATAACACCAAAAAAGTATAAAACATCTAGCATCCCACTTCTGGATATTAATAAAAAAAATGGAATCATGATTTTGAAGAGGTATCTGCACCCTCAAAATCATTGCATCTATTTTCACAATAGTACAGGCATGAAAATAACCTAAATATCCACCAGCAGACAAATGGATTAAGAACATGTGGCATATACATACAATGAAATATTATTCAGCCTTAAAAGAAGGAAAGCCTGCCATTTGTGACAAAAAGTATGAATCTGGAGGACATTGTGCAAAGTAAAATAAGCCAGACACAGAAGAACAAATATTACATGATCCTACTTATATGAATAATCTAATGTAGTCAAACTCATAGAAGCAGAGAATAGAAAGGTCCAGTGGCTGGAGTCAGGAGGAAGTGGGCAGATATTTATAAAAGGGTACAAATATTTGGTAATACAAATGTATAAATCTTAGAGATCTACTATATAGCAAAGTACCTATAGTTAACAATACTAAATTTTATACTTAATTATTTGCTGAAACAGTAGATCTTGTGTTAAGTGTTCTTACCACAAAATAGTGATAAATAAAGAAGATGAGAGAAAACTTTTAGAGATAATGAATATATGTATAACATAGATTGTGGTGACGGTTTCATGGATATACACTTATCTCCAAACTCATTAAGTTGTTCATATTAAATATGTATGCCAATTATACCTCAATAAAATGGTTTAAAAGTACAAAAGGCAGGAAAATTAGGGAAGACAAAAATAGGAGCAAGGACTAAAGTCAACAAATAGGAAACAGGCAGAAATGTGGCAGATATTAACCCAACTATATCAGTAATCACTTTAAATGTCAACGGCCTAAATAGACATGTGAGATAACTGAGATTGTCTGAGATGATCACACAAGACCCAATTATATGTTTTGTATAAGAAACTTGCCTAAATATAGAGGAACTTATAGGTTAAAAGTAAAAGGTTGTAAAAAGATAACCATGCTAATACTAACCAAAACAAAGGAGACTTAACTATATTAATTTCAGGCAAACCAGACTTCAGAACAACGGAAGTTATCAGGAATAAAGTGGGGCATTGTATAATGATAAAGAGGGTCAACACTCCAAGAAGATGTTAACAATCTATTGGGTACATGCCTAACAACAGAGTGTCAAAATACCTAAGACAAAAACTGGTAAAACTGCAAGGAGAAATTGATTAATACAATCAGAAAAGAATGGATTCCACAGCAGGAAATCAGTGAAGACAAGGTTGAACTCAACAGCACCATCAATCAACTGGATATAGTTGACTTGTATAGAGTACTTCATCCCAAACCAGCAGATAACATGTTTTTCTAAAACTCATAGGGAACATCACCAAGATAGACCACATTCTGGGCCATAAAGCATACCTCAACAAATTTAAAGCAGTAGAAATTATACAATGTCCACTTTGAGATGAGAAAAGATGGAATTATATTAGAAATCAATAATATAAGGACTGCTGGAGAATCCCCAAATACTTGGACATTAAACAATGCACTTCTAGAAAATCACAAATTATCAATCTCAAGAGAAATTTTAAAAATATTTTGAACTAAATGGAAATAAAAATACAACTTATCAAAATTTGTGGGATGCAGTGAAAGCAGTGCTTAGAGGGGAATTTATAGCATTGAATAAATATATTGGAAAAGAAAAAAGGTCTAAAATCAGTAACCTAAGCTTCCACTTTAGGAAACTACAAAAAGAAGAACAAATGACATCCCAAGTAAGCAAAACAAATAAAAACACCCCCCCAATCAAAACAATATAAATTAGAGCAGAAACCAATAAAATTGAGAACAATAAATCAATAGAAAAATCAATGAACATGAAAACTAGTTCTTTGAAAAAAATAATAAAATCAATACAACTCTAGCCAGGCTAAGAGAGAGAGAGAGAGGGAAAGGGAGAGAGAGAGAGAGAACACAATTACTAACATAGGAAATGAAAGGGGAAATCTACAGATCTCATGAACATTAAAAGGATAATACAAGAATATTATGAACAACTATATGCTCACAAAACTGATAACCTAGATGAAATAAATCAATTCCTTGAAAGATACAATCTGTCAATATTCACACAAGAAGAGATAGATAATATGAATTGGAACAAGTCTACTAAAGAAATTGCATTAGGCCAAGGACTTGAGAAGAAAAGACTAAGTGAGCTCATTGTAAAAGAGCATGTTCAGATATTTGCATCAATCCCCATAAACTGTTCATGCATAGTAAGTGAAAGGGAAAAAAAAGGAAAAAAATAAAGAAATTTCTTACCAAAAAGGAAACTGAATAAATAATTAAGAACTTTCAAACAGAAAGTGTCGGGTCCAGAAGTGTTCACTGGTAAATTCTACCAAACATTAAGGAAGAAATTATATCAATTCTCTATAATCTCTTCCAGAAGATAGAAGCAGAGGAAGTACTTTTCAACACATTCTATGAGGCTAGCCTTACCTTAATCGATATTTCTTATGAACATACATTCAAAAACCCTCAACAAAATATTATAAAATAAAATCTAACAAGGTATGAAAATAATTATAAACTATAACCAAATAGGATTTATCCCAGATATACAAGGCTGGTTCAACATTAAAAGATTGATTAGTGTAATTCATAGCATCAACAGATTATAGAAGAAAAAAATCACATGATCATATCAATAGTTACTGAAAAAGCATTTGACAAATTCCAGCATTCATTCATATAAAAATTCTCAGTGAATGAGGAATAGATGGGAACTTCCTCAACTTGATAAAGAGCACTAACAAAAAAACTATAGCTAACATTACACATAGTTGTGAAAAACTCAAAACCTCCCTACATCAGTAAAGAAAAAGGCAAGAGCAGAACAAAACTCCAGAAAAAGAATTAACAAAATGAAGGCAAGCAATCTACGAGATTTAGAGCTCAAAACATTGGTTATAAGGATGCTCAAAGAACTTAGGGGAAGAGTATATAAACTTATTGAATACTTCAACAAAAAGATAGGAAACATAAAAATGGAGATGGAAAACAAAAAAGAACCAGTCAGAAAGAATACACTAACTGAAATGACGAATACATTACAGGACCCTGGCTGGTGTGGCTCAGTGTATTAAGCTCTGGCCTGAGAACCAAAGGGTCACCTGTTTGATTTCCAGTCAGGGCACATGCCTGGATTGTAGGCCATGACAGGTCCCCAGTAGGGAGAGTGTAAGAGGCAACCACACATTGATGTTTCTCTCCTTCTCTTTCTCCTTCTTTTCCCCTTTGTCTAAAATCAATAAATAAAATCTTTAAAAAAAGAATACATTACAGGGAACCAAAAGTAGAATAGATGAAGCAGAGGATCAAATCAGAGATTTGGAAAATAAGGAAGTATTTCTGGAGCTTTGATCTCTTCTTTCATTTGGGCCATATTTTTTGCTTCAGCCACCTGCTATGTTGTAAGGGGTGGAGCCTTAGCTATTCACCTGGGTGGGGCAAGCCATGTGGCTGCTTTGTGGTGCTATATGTGAGGGAGAGGTCAGAGAGGCAACAATGCTACTTTCTCAGCTCTCGGCCAGCTTTTAGTTACTTCCCCCACTACCCACAAGCAAATTGGGTTCTTCTGATGTGTGGGTTTGTGTACATTCTAGGATCCTGTGGGTCTCTCCACTGAACTCTCCTGAGGGGCTGGGAGTTTCTTTTGCCACCACAACCTCCACAGATATTTACAGCCAGAGGTTTTGAGGCTTTATTTCCGCATGCTGGAACCCTGGGTTGCCTTGTCTGTCTCACTCCCTGGTTGTTCCTCCCAGTTTATCTGCACACAAATGTCGGACCATAAACCACCACCTTGCAGCATGTCCTCTCTTCCAAAGTTGTCTGTCTTTGCCCCTCCTAACAGTATGAGTAAATATTTCTTTTTTAACTCCTTGGTTGTCAGACTTCCATACAGTTCAATTTTCTGGCAGTTCTTATTGTTTTTTTGTTTGTAGATTTGTTTTTGTCTGTTTTTTGGTTGTGTGAGGAGGAAAAGTGTATCTACCTACACCTTCATCTTGGCTGGAAGTCCCAACGTTTAAAAAAATGATTTAGGAACAACAGGACATCAAGAGGCAGTACATACATACATAAATCTAGGCCCTACATGTTTCACAAAAAAATTAACTCAAAATGGATCACAGACATAAATGTAAAATACGAAAGTATAAAAATTCTTAACTTGGAGATGTGGTTAGAAGTATGCACAGGGGATCATGGGAACCCAGAGGAGGTGCCCCGAATGGCCTTTCTGAGGGAGCAGGTTAGAGTGGGTTTTCTGAAATGAGGTGATGCCTGAGACTTGACAGTGTACTAAGTGAGAAGGTTAAAAAATGACATTCCAGGAAAAGGTGATGGCATGAATAATGACCTGGAAGTGCAAAATCATGTTGTGCCAAGTTACACGGCATTTGAAGCTTACCATAATCTACCCTAGCATCCTTAGAAGGCTTTCATTCTCCTTCAGCAACATTTCATTCCATCTGTGCTCTAGCAAACTCATTGTTTTCCTGTCCTTATAAGAGAAAGCTTAGTTCCCTCTTCTATCCCTTGACTTAGGCATTCCCTCTATTGAGAACATCTTAACATTTTCTTACCCCTCCACACCATTTCTTGTCTTTCTCTTTCTTAAAAATATTGTCTCAAGCTTTCTTCATCTGGGAAGTTTTCCCTGATAAATGCCAACCAACTCTTATCATCCCTTACCCAGTTTTATTTTAGCACTTTTTGATATGGGTGCAGTAGATAAACTTGAATCCCTATCCTAGCTTTGATATTTTTAGGTTGCCTTAAGAAATTTCCTTGATGTCTTAATTATTAACTTAAGGGAGACAGACCTCTTAAAGTGTGGTGGTTAGGCTCTAAAGAGGTCAAAGATGTTAGGTGCTTAGCACAGTGCCTGGCACAGAGTAAATCCCACATAAATAGCTTTTACAATTGTTGTCATTGTTGATTGTTATCAAATTGTTTCAAGTGCATATGTTCAAGCTTTCTACATTGTCTCTGAGCCTCTTAAAAGCAGGAACTCGGTCTTGGTTCAGCATGTCTTCACATTTTTTTTAAATGCATATATGTACTCCATAAATGTTAATGTCTTCCTTGCTTAAGTGACCTGATTGGTTAAATTCCACACTCTGTTTCTGCTGGCTTATATTTTCCTTTTTTAAAAAGATTTATTTATTTATTCATTTTTAGAGAGAGGTGAAGGGAGGAAGAAAGAGAGGGAGAGAGACATCAATGTGCAGTTGCCTCTTGTACACCCCCAACTGGGGGCCTGGCCTGCAATTCAGGCATGTGCCCTGACTTGGAATCGAACCAGCAAACCTTTGGTTCACAGGCCAGTGCTCAATCTACTGAGCCACACCAGTTAGAGCTGATGGCTTATATTTTTTAAGAATTTAACCCAATTTTTAATTTTGCTGATGGATAGTAATCTTTCATTTGACTTGAGTGTAAATCAAACATCAATTTATTACATACCCATCATTAAGCTAGATGCTGTTCAGAAATGCAAATATTAATAACAATAATAGCCATGTGGGGCAGGAAATGTAATCCCCATTGAAAAATGAAGAAATTAAGGCTTAATAAGTTAAGGTTTTAATGTTGCCCATAGTGTCATATCCCAAAGATAATTAGAAGTGGAAATAGAACCAGAAGCCAGGAATTTGTGCTGTAGTTGGGTGCTGTTCCCACATTCACATGGCCTTTCTAGAGCCCTTTCATGATCCTCTGGTAGCTTTCAGTCTGGTGAGGAAATAAGATCCCTGCAGAAGGACTGTAAAAAGCCAGGAATGCCTTACTCTTTTACACAAGTTACAGATTGTCAAAGAATCTTGTATAATACTCAGAAGGTTCATTGTGCATTTCCATTGCCCATGCTACTTCCTTAGTGCTGTCATTCACTCAGAGATCTCTAGGGAGACAGTGAACATTCTGGCAGTCAGTTCTTGGCATCTCCACCTTGATACATTTACAAAAGGTTACAATGTTGGGTTCATTCCCTCATCTTTGAGGTATCATTTTATATAAATCTGTAAGGCCCTTTGGATCATGTGTAAATTGGAAAGGGGCTCCAGTTTCCTAAAATCGTGATGCTCCAGAGTTGGAGGACTGAAAACAGAAAGAAAGCACGAAGAAATACAACTTGTCTCCACTAATAATTACAAATCTGGGGTCATATTAAATAGACAGATAACCTATTTGGCATCTAGTAACTGTCTCCATTGATCACATGTTATTTTCCCTTTGTTGAAAACCAAGGGAAAATGATGGGAGTGAGGAAGCAGAGTTGATGTGAGAAGGAGGTTGTTGGAGGTATAGTAATTAAGAATAATACCTGAATTTGAATATCCATTCCGCCTATCCCTGGCATTGTGAAGGCATTTGGCATTGTGCCTTCACACAATGCCAATGAAGGCATTGTGTGGCATTTGGGCAGGTACTTAGCCTCTAGAATTTCAGCTTCCTTATCTGTAAAAATGCCAGCTCTTTTTATTTTGGAGAAATAGAAAGAGAGTAGCCATAGAGTGAGACAGAGATTAAGTTTAGGAGTCAGCAAAGTTAAAAAAAAACAAATGATGATGACAAGAGGGTGGGGAGCTTAGAAACGCAAGTGACAAATAGCTCCAGAGTCAACAGAGAAAAATTCAGAAGAGACATTTAGATTAGTCTGGAGGCAGGTTACTGAGGACATCAGAGCAGTTTCCATGGAGTCCTGAAGAGAAAAACAAGATTGCATGGGCTTCAGAAAGGAATGATGCTAGAAAAATGAAACAGTGAGATTTCCCTTACAGCTGGAGAAATCCAGCTGTGAAAGGTGGGGCCTGGGAGCTTGTGATTTCATGGTGTTCTGCTGACCATGCACTGTGGAGGATGGCCAGCTATGTGCTTCCCAGAGCCACTTCTAGGTCTTATCTCATTTAACCTTTAGTGTCTCTGATTCTTTTTTCCCATCCTCTTTTTTTTAAAATAATATTGAATTTATTGAGTGACCTTGGTTAATAAAATTATATGGGATTCAGGTGTACAATTCTATAATACATTATCTGTATTATGTATTCACCACCCAAAGTAAAGTCTCCTTCTATCACCATCTACCCCCTTTGCCCTCTTTTTTATTTTAATTTATTTTTTTTATAATTTTATTTTAATTGTTATTCAAGTACAGTTTTCTGTCTTTTACTCCCATCCCAGTCCAACCCCCCAGTGCTCCCCACCTCCCTCCCATTTCCACCCCCCCTTAGTTTTTGTCCATGTGTCCTTTATAATTGTTCCTATAATCCCTTCCCTTTTTCCCCTGAAATTCCCTCCCCTCTCCTCTCTGGTTACTGTCAGGCTGTTTTCTCTTTCAATGTCTTTGGTTATATTCCGCTTGCTTGTTTGGTTTGTTGCTTAGCTTCCTGTTAAGGTGAGATCATATGGTATTTGTCTTTTACCGCCTGGATTATTTCACTTAGCATAATGCTTTCCAGTTCCATCCATGCTGTTGCATAGGGTAGAAGTTCCTTCTTTCTTTCTGCTGCATAGAATTCCACTGTATATATGTACCATAGTTTTTTTGATCCATTCATTTACTGATGGGCACCTAGGTTGCTTCCAGCACTTGGCTATTGTAAATTGTGCTTCTATGAACATTGGGGTGCATAGGTTCTTTTGCATTGGTGTTTCAGGGTTCTTGGGATATAATCCTAGCCGTGCAATTGCTGGGTCAAAAGGCAGTTCCACTTTTAGTTTTCTGAGAAAAAAGTCCATATGGTTTTCTATAGTGGTTGTACCAGTCTGCAATCCCACCAACAGTGAACTAGGGTCCCCTTTTCTCCACAACCTCTCCAACACTTGTTGTTTGTTGCTTTGTTTATGATGGCCATTCTTACCGGTGTCAAGTGGTATCTCATTGCAGTTTTAATTTGCAGTTCTCTGATAGCTAGCGATATTGAGCATCTTTTCATGTGTCGCTGAATCCTCTGTATGTCCTCCTTGGAGAAATGTCTGTCCAAGTCCTTTGCCCATTTTTTAATTGGGTTGGTTTTCTTCTTGGAGTAGAGTTGTGTAAGTTCATTGTATATTTTGGAGATTAAACCTTTGTCTGAGGTATCATTGGCAAATATGTTTTCCCATATAGCTGGGTCTCTTCTTATTTTAATGCTGTTTTCTTTAGCTGTGCAGAAGCTCTTTATTTTAATGAGATCCAATTTATTTATTCTTTCCTTTATATCCCTTATTCTAGGGGACAAATAAGTAAAAATGTTGCTGTGTGAGATATCTGAGATTTTCCTGCCTATGTTCTCCTCTAGGATTTTAATGGTGCCTCGGCTTATATTTAAGTCTTTTATCCATCTTGAATTTATTTTTGTGTATGGTGTAAGTTGGTGCCTGAGTTTCATTTTTTTGCACGTAGCTGTCCAGTTCCCCCAACACCATTTGTTGAAGAGACTATTTTTACTCCATTTTATGGTGTTGCCCCCTTTGTCGAATATTAACTGACTGTAGTGACTTGGGTTTATTTCTGGGCTCTCTGTTCTGTTCCATTGGTCTATGTGCCTGTTTTTATGCCAGTACCAGGCTGTTTTGATTACAGTGCAGTTGTAATACAGTTTGGTATCAGGTATTGTGATCCCTCCTGCATTGTTTTTCTTCCTCAAAATTGCAGCTGCTATTCGGGGTCGTTTATGGTTCCATATAAACCTTTGAAGTGTTTGTTCTATGTCTGCCATTGGTACTTTGATAGGTATTGCATTGAATCTGTATATTGCTTTGGACAATATGGACATTTTGATGATGTTAATTCTTCCAATCTATGCCCACGGTATATGTTTCCATTTGTTTGTGTCTTCCTTGATTTCATTCTTCAGTGGTGTGTAGTTTTCTGCATACAGGTCTTTCATCTCCTTGGTTAGGTTTATTCCTAGGTATTTTATTGTTCTTTTTGCTATATTGAATGGGGCTTTTTTTTATTTATTTCTGCTTCTGCTGTTTCATTGTTGGTATACAAAAATGTCTCTGATTTCTGGATATTGACTTTGTATCCCGCTGTTTTGCCAAATTCATTGATTAGGTTGAGCAGTTTTTGGGTAGAGTCTATAGGATTTTCCATGTACACTATCATATCATCTGCAAACAGTGACAGTTTTGTTTCCTCCTTTCCGATTTGGATGCCTTTTATTTCCTTTTCTTGTCTGATTGCAGTGCCTAAATCTTCCAATACTATATTCAGTAGAAGTGGTGAAAGTGGATAAACTTGTCTTGTTCCTGATCTTAGTGGAAAAGATTTTATTTTTTGTCCATTGAGTATGATGTTGGCTGTAGGTCTCTCATATATGGCCTTTATTAAGTTGAGGAATGCTCCCTCTATTCTCACTTTGCTGAGTGTGTTTATCATTAATCAGTGCTGTATCTTGTCACATGCTTTTTCTGCATCTATTGATATGATCATGTGATTTTTGTCTTTGCTTTTGTTTACGTGATGTGTTACATTTACTGATTTGCAAATGTTGAACCATCATTGCATCCCTGGGATGAATCCCACTTGGTCATGGTGTATGATCTTTTTAATGTATTGCTGGATGCGGTTTGCCAATGTTTTGTTGAGGATTTTAGCGTCTATGTTCATGAGTGATATTGGCCTGAAGTTTTCTTTCTTTGTTGTGTCTTTATCTGGTTTTGGGATTAGGATGATGCTGGCTTCATAGAAGGAGTTTGGGAGTCTTCCATCACTTTGGATATTTTGGAATAGTCTGTGAAGGACAGGGGTTAGTTCTTGCTTAAATGCTCTGTAGAATTGTCCTGTGAAACCATCTGGTCCCAGGCTTTTGCATGTCAGGAGTTTTTTGATCAATGCTTCAATTTCATCTGCTGTTTAGGCTTTCTGCTTCTTCTTCATTTAGTTTTGGAAGATTACATTTTTCTAGATATTTGTCCATTTAACCTAGGTTTTCACATTTCTTGGCATATAGCTCCTCAGTAATTTCTTACAACCCTTTGTATTTCTGTGGTGTCAGTTGTAATCTCTCCTCTTTAATTTCTGATTGTGTTAATTTGGGTCCTTTCTCTTTTTTTCTTGATGAGCCTGCTTACAGTCTTGTTGATTTTGTTTATCTTTTAAAAAAACCTGCTCCTGGATTCATTGATCCTTAGTATTGTGCTTTTAGTCTCTATGTCATTTAATTCTGCTCTGATCTGGGTTATTTCCTTCCTTGTAGTAGCTCTGGGCTGTCTTTGTTGTTGTTCCTCGAGTTCTTGTAGGCATAGGGTTAGGGTGTTTGTTTCAAATGTTTCTATCTCTTTTAGGTAGGCCTTCATTACTATGAACTTCCCTCTCAGGACTGCCTTTGCTGTGTCCCATAAATTTTTGGTTGTTGTAGGTTCATTTTAATTTGTTTCCAGAAACTTTTTGCTTCCTTCCTTGATATCATTCTTGACCCATTTATTGTTTAATATCATGCTATTCAGTCTCCATGATTTTGAGTGTTTTGGTTTTTTTTTTTTTGCTTGGGGTTGGTTTCTAATTTCAGATCCTTGTGGTCAGAGAAAATGCTTGGTATGATTTCAATTTTCTTGTATTTGTTGAGGCTTGTTTTGTGTCCTATCATGTGGTCTTTCTTTGAAAATGTTCCATGTGCATTTGAATAGAATGTGTATTTAGCTTCGTTCAGATGCAGGGCTCTCTATATATATCAGTTAAGTTCATTTCATCTAGGGCATTGTTCAATGCCACAATATGTTTGTTGATATTTTGTTTGGATGATCTGTCCATTTTTGATAGTGGGGTGTTAAAATCCCCTACTGCAGTTGTTGCTGTCAATATCTCTCTCGAAGTTCTCTAATATTTTCCTTATGTATTTGGGTGCTCCTATGTTGGATGCATATATATTTACGTCTTCTTGGTAGAGTCTTCCCTTGAGTATTATGAAGTGACCTTCTGGGTCTCTCTTTATGGCTCTTTTTTTGAAGTCTATTTTGTCTGATATGAGTATTGCTACCCCGGCTTTTTTTTTCCTGTCCATTTGCTTGGAAACTTTGTTTCCAGCCCTTCACTTTCAGTCTGTGTATGTCTTTTGTCCTCAGGTGGGTCTCTTGTAGGCAACATATATGTGGGTCATGCTTTCTTATCCATTCAGCTATTCTGTGTCTTTTGATTGGAGCATTTAATCCATTTACCTTTAAGTTTATTATGCATAGGTACTTATGCATTGCCATTTTTGTACCTATGTTCCTCTCTGTCTCTCTCTTTTCCTTCCTTTCCTTAGACCAGTCCCTTTAGCATCTCTTGCAGTGCTGGATTGGTGGATGCATATTCTTTTAGACTTCTTTTGTCTTGGAAGCTCTTTATTTGGCCTTCTATCTTGATTGAGAGCCTTGCTGGGTAAAGCAGCCTAGGTTGCAGGCCTCTGGTTCTCATTACTTGGAATATTTCTTGCCATTCTCTTCTGGCTTGGAGTGTTTCCATT
>PVKM010030530.1:0-17232 GCA_004027735.1 Carollia perspicillata
TAAAAGTGTCCTGAAGCTAAAAAATTTGAGAACCATTGACTCAGAAGTTAGCAGCTGATGGTCAATGGATTGTTAAGGTGCACTGATAATGAGTAATAATATTAAGAAACAAAATATTTATAGCATTTTGGAATATACAGAGTACTTTTCACCTCTTTCAATGATTTTATAGCTTTAGATAGTGGTCCTATTGATTAATCTTCCATGTCAGTTCTGAATTGTGTTTAGTAGTGTTGAGTGCTTCGGTAGGGGTCTTTTCCCCTGCCAAGTTCTCAATATCAGAGGGTGGAATGGTAAATCCCAATTCTAAAAATGACAGTTAAGTGAAATGCAGAGAATAGATCTTTATTTAAGGCTCAGTTACTTTTTGTGATTACCATAGTAGCCTCCTTCAGGTGAAATCAGGAGGGTTCCACTGTTCCAATGAGTTCCTGCACCCACTCCTCAAGAGATGCTACAGGTTCTTCTTTTTTGAGGCTATTTATACAGCTCTCCTGACAGATCTCTAAGACCCTTATTACCCTGAGGAATTCATTTCTTTCATTTAATGATTTCTAGACCTTTTCAACATCTTTGTTATGTTGATCAATTAGTTGGTTGGGTGTCCTCCTGCCAAGTGAAAGGTTGCCAGTTCAGTCCTGGCCAGGGCACGTAGGAGAGGCAATCAACCTATATTTCTCACATCAATGTTTTTCACTCTCTCTTTCTTCTTCCTTCTCCCTCTCTCTAGTATATATATATGAAAAAAACCTTTAGTATATATATAATCTAAAGAAAAAACCTTTGTTGTAAGCTGCACCCACACTTCCTGTCATTCCTGTTCTGGGTTGTTCACTTTTCTGTTACATTCCCTACCCTCAGTTCTGTTATTTTATTTCATTTTTGTTGGTTAGATATATGGAGAGTATTACATTTAAGTGAGGAGGAAAGAGGCAAGAGGAGGAGAAAGAACTAAACTCAGATGAAAAGTTATTATATTTGAAGTTACATCTCTTAGAAAGCTAAAAATTCTATGGAAACCATTTCATAAGAGATTTGGGCTGGTGCTCTGGCAGGAGGGCTTACTGCCAATGCAATTTTTACCTCTATGGTGTTCAGAGTAATTAATGGCAGATGGAGAAGAATACCAAAGATTGAAAGAATGGGAAGAAGATGGAAAGAACAAAAGCAGAAATTTGTGATAATCATTGTAAAATTGCTAAAAATGTAGAGAAAGAAAAAAAAACAAGTGCTTATGCATGAGGCAGAGTCTAGAGAGAAATTGGGAAAAGGATTTAGTTCTATTAGGCTGGAGAAATAACGGTGTATTCTTTTCTTTACTCAGCATTTTCATTATTTTGAGTAGTTACATTTTCTCTTAAATAGCATTTTACAGCCTGGTTCTTGGAAACCAATGATTAAATAAGTGATGGATTTTCCATGCTCTAGAACATGATTATAAAAGTTCTATCAACCTTGAGGAAATTAATAAGTAGCAGTCGAGTAAGCAATTAAGCATGCAAATTTAAGTCTCCACATAGGCACTGACTAGACAGCTGAGGTCGTTTTTTCATTACCTTTTGAAATAGATGTCATTTAGCATGTTTATTTACATTCTAAAGCAAAAAGTGTCATTTTCTCTTCTCTAGTTCAAAACTATTTTCCCTGAGAAGTTACCAGTCCTGCCAAGCTAATCCCTCCCAGTTGCCTGGAAATGCTAGCAATTACTTTTATACTTGTGATTAAACAAAACAAAACAAAAACACAATAAACAATTTATCTAAAGAGATTATAGTATTTGAAAAGTCCTCAGTTCTGATGAGCATTTCATTTCAAGTTTCTTTTGTGTTTTCAGAAAACTTGGTTATATAGAGTTGTTATTTTGAGAACTTTGAGATGCAAGAATAACATAATGGGTGAATAAATGCATGGTTTTAAATTTCGGAGCCAGGTGGAGCAGTATAGCTATATGCTCTGAGTGTTTCTGGAGGAGTACAGAGTGATAAACTCCCTTAATGAGTCACCAGGGAGATACATGGAAACAACACAAAATAAGTGCAACCTTTCCTAATTTTTGCATATTTCTTGACTTACTCTCTTCTCCCATTCAAGAAACAATGGCAGATTCTTACTCGGGTTGGCCAACAAAATCCATACATTTTTTTCCGTAAAATAAAAGACACATTTTTCATTATCACCAATAACTCTATTGATTTGGATATTTTGAGTATGTCAGCTATCTCCCATGTGGTATAATGCTGTTGTTCTCAATGTCTCTATTTGATCACTATCAACTTCAACTGGTCTACCCAACCTGTGGAGCTTTGTCCAGTGAGAAATCTCCAGCACAAAACTTCGCAAACCACTTTTGACATATTTGATCAGTCACAGCACCTCTCTATACACGCACAATTTTCCATGTGTGTTTCAGTTGCATCTTTACCTTTCTTGAAATAATAAAGCACATTTTGCAGAGAATGTTGGGTATTTTCTTCTGTCTTCAATATTAAAATGGGTACACGAAATTCATTGATTTTGATAAGTTTTTTGTAAATGCATGCTGATATGACAGCTGTCACAATACAATCTAACAAAATCGTTTTGAATGACATTGCAGACAACTAAGCGCTACTAGAGCCATTTTAGAGAAAAAACAAATGAGCTTTTTGAACAACACAATAGATTTTCAAAAGATGAGAACTCATATTTTAGATTAGTATGTGATGAAGGGGAAAGAGTCTTCCTAAACTCTCATTGCCCTGTATCTGTAATTTCTTTTAGGAAACTAGACCATGCTCTATGACTATTTATACATATGCCTTATATTTATCAGCACATAATGAACTCTTTATGGTCAAGATACAAGATCTATTCATTCATATACCTCATGCTGACTATAGTGGTGTTTTTCTAAAAGCAAGTAGTTAAATTTTCTTGGTGAATGTACTAGAGGTATTGACATGTCACTAGTACTCATTTGTATCTGTATTTTCACTCTAGTTGGGTAAGAAAAGTTTAGATCCACTTCCTTTATTCAGTACTACTTGCTAAGGTATCTATGCCATAGAAGAAATTGTCTTAGGCCCTCAGGATGTGAAAAACAAACAAGAGATAAATGACATGCTTCTGTTGTTACATTTTAAGGAAGGCACCAAAATCTATCCAGCTGCCTGGTGATTATATAAATGTGTGAGTTTGTGAAGCAAGAGGGCTTTCAGGTGATACCCAAGTTTTTGTTTAGTAAGTCAATGTGTAGTAATAACTTTTGTTAAACAGAGGATGAGAATTAACATTTATTTAAAGAAAAATATTTGTATTCTATTGTTCATCATTTTATCTGTAGTGCCCAGCATAGGAACTGTCCATAGTAGGGATTTAGTATAGATACTTGTTGACTTGCTGGCAGAGAAAATGATGAATGAAAGTTTAGTGTTAGAAGAAAACTTAGAAGAAAGCTTAGAGGTCACTATCTTTAACTTAGTAAGAAAAAAATTAAAGTCCAGAGATTTGAAGACTCTTGTCATTTCAAATAACTAATTGTGGCAAATGGGATCTAGAGCCTTATGACCTGACCTTCAGTCCAAAGCTGAGTCCCTGGAGTATGCTGCAGTGTTACTTCAGTCATCTTCTGAGTAAATTGAAAGTTGGGGAGGAAAATGATACATTTTAATTTTAAGATCAGTTTCCATACTTTCTGTAAAAACTGAACTATGGATTAGTTAAGATGTAAGACTTTTTATAAACCTGCATGTTCTGTAAAATGATTATCACCTTCATGAAATTAAATTGTTTAGCTTAACTAAAGCCAGCCAATAGTCTGTTGTTTACTTTGTCACTTGCTTTGATGCTAAGTACTCTTATGAAGGGTTTTAAATATAATCTGAGGTCATCATGTTTTGTATAAAATGAACTATGCTAAGAACTCACACTTCTATTTATGGTCCAATTTGTATTTTAATTTACTATTATAAAATATTTTGTTTCTATTTGAAGTAATGTCTTTTCTATTAGAGGCTTAATTATAATAATAAGAATCTACTAATTGCTTTTGGCTATATAACAGATATTTATTAGATGTTATTCAATAGTAGGGCATTATTACTTTATTTTAAATACTTCTTTCCATAACTAGTGTCCATTAATAATTTGTACTTGATCCAGTTACAGATTTCTTATGAAAACATCTGAAATAATTGCCTTTAATGATTAGTGGGCAGTAGTGTTCATCGATAAAGTTCCAGAGCAGATAGCATCCTTACACTGAGATAATATAGTATAACATAATGGCCCTGAATTATTTTAGGGCTATCATCTGGTTGCTCTCTGTTCCAAAGATCACTGAAACCCATTTCCAAAACTCTTGGAAAGATTTATTTGTTATGAGAGAGCATTCTGCTTCTGTGGAAAATTTACCTTCCTGATAAGGATGCAAGTACAAGGATGTTCACTGCGGCATCAGTTACAATGGAGAAAACTTGGAAATAGCTTAAATGTTTCAACAGGGAAATGGGAAAATGCAGTAATTAAATAACTTAAATAAAAGGAGTCAAGTCTCTATGTTACCACCTCTAAGACCTAATGTAGAAAGAAAACTATGTTGTTCCAGAAATACTTAGTTACAATATAAGGTGATATAAAAATATACAAAGTAATAGTAAATTGGGGATTTTTTTCCCACATATATTCTTCAAGACTACTATTTTAGGGGTTTTAGGTTCATAGCAATTGAGAGGAAAATCAGAAATTTCTCATATACCCCTTGCCCCCATGCATGCAGAGCCTCCCCCTTATCAAAACCATTCACCAGGTTAAAAACACCCACAACTGTCACTACATAGGTCAATGAACCTACACTGATATGTAATCACCCAAAGTCCATGGTTTATATCACCATTCATTCTTGGTTTGTATATTCTGTGGGTTTGCATAATATACATTACATATATTTTATATATATGTGCATTATCTTCATTAAGATACATACAGAGTATTTTCACAGTCCTAAACATCTTCTGTGTTTACCTATCCAGCCTTCCCCACAGCCCCACCCCTGCCACTCTGACAATCACTGATCATTTTACTCTCTGCATTGTTTTGCCCTTTCTAGACTACCTCATAGTTGGAATCATACAGTATGTAGACATTTTAGGTGGGCTTCTTTCACTTAGTAATGTGCCTTTATGGCTCCTCTATGCCTGGGACATTTCTATGTACATAAATATATAGAAAAAATGTCTAGATGGACTTACATCAAATTAACAATAATGATAACTTCTGGGAAGACAATAGAGCAGTATGCTTGGAAGCAGGACAAAGAGGGTAAAAAAGAAATTTGTTTCATTTGTAACTTTTTATTTACTTATAAAGAGAACATATTCTTATGTTATATGTCTAATTTCAAATTACTTTAAAAGTAAATGAAGAAGGGTCTTGTAATTTACATTTTGATATATCAATGGCTTAGAAGTAATCGTGCCTACTCTCACAATAAGAAAAAAGCTGAAAAACTGAAAATCAAAAACTCTTAAGACTTATTAGAAAAAGTAAGTAAAAAGTTACAGAAAGGGTAAATGTTAATTCAACTATATCAACAATCATTGTAAATGTGAATAGTCTTAATATACCAATAAAAAGACAATGGCTGTTAGAATGGATAGAAAAGTAGAGCAACTATAGTTTGTCTACCTTAAATCCACTTTAGAAGTAAAAATTCAGATCAAAAGTAAGAGGATGGAGAAAGCTGTAGCATGTTAAGAATAATCAAAAGAAAGCTGGAGAAGCTGTATTAATTTCAGATAACACAAGATTCAGAGCAAGAAAAGTCATCAGGGAGAAAGACAGGCATTACATCATTCCAAAGGAGCTCGTTTTCCAAGAGAACAGAGCAATCCTATATGTATATACACCTAACAAAAGAACATCAAAATACACATTAAAATATGTAAAGCTACAAGGAGAAATAAACAAATCCACTATTGTAATTGAAGACATAACAGCCCTGCCAGCAACTGGTATGCCAAACAAGCAGAAAATCCCATAATTTAGTGGGATATAGGTGATTGAACAGCACAATTAATCAAGTTATTCTAAGTTGGCGTTTATAGAATATACCATCCAAAACAGCACAACACACGTTCTTCTCAAACTCACATGGAACATTATGATTACACCACAGCTCTTGTTTTCTTTCTTTTCAACTCCTTTGCTTAATTATTTTCCTAGTTTATGTGTTTTCATGCTTTCATTTTCACTCATGTTGCATATATATATTGATTTTTGTATTGTTCATAAATATTCTGTAGTCAAATTTTATTTTTCATTTCATTCCAGATTGAGAGGCAACAATTTTTAACCAGTTCATTTAGTTCATTTATATTTTTTGTAATTTATAATATTTTTGTTGCTATTTCTACCATTTTGTTTTGAATTTTTATTTCCTCTGATTTTGATATTTCACCTAGCTTTTAGATTGATGAAACTGTAACTAGGTATTTTTGCTTTCATTTTTTTTATTTTATAAGATTGGAATATAATGCTTTCAACTTTTTATTCCTTATGTTTTAAATAGAACTGGTATCTACCATTGTTATAAAGCCCAAATTAATTTAATTGATGTTCCTTGATAAAATTTTATTTTTCTGATTGTTTTCTAAGATTTCTTTTAGTGTAGATAGTGTCACAAAACAATACTATAGTATATCTACATTGCCTTCATTTTATTTACCTATTTTAGGAATTGGGATTTTTTTTTTCCTACAAATATTCAAGCTTTCATCTAATTTGGAGTTTCAGTTTCCTCTTAGTTTTTGACATCTGGTAATTTTTTAAATTTGCTCAATTGTGCACATAAAAGATAATTTTATTATATCTTGCTGCCATTTCTAGGTGTTTACATGTATTGGGAGTGTTTTCATTATCAACTTATTTGAAGCCATCAATGAAATAAACTGGGAGATTCTGTAACTAAGTTGTTACTTCACTTTGTTTGTACATAAATCCTCTTTGCACTGATTCAATCAATCATCACAGGGAGGTGCAGAATTTCCCTATGACATGGTGAGCTGCTTTATGTAGCTGTCCTTGTTACATGGAGATGCATTTGTTCTGTATAATAGACCATTTCTAGGGGACCTCAGAATTCACTAAATTTGCCTTTAGTTCTCTGGCTCTTTCAGCTCCACACCATGACTGATGCCCCAATTTCACTTGTTACCTCCCTTTGTTGTCATACCCATTCTGCTCACCAGGTTTTTCCTAACCTCACAATGGGCCTGGGTTCTGGCTGTTTTCCTGATACATGTTATAACATGGATGAACCTCAAAACATTATGCTAAGTGAATGAACCCAAACACAATAAACCACATGCTGCATAATTTCCTGTATTTAAAATGTCCAAGAAAGGCAGACCTGTAGATTTAGAAAGTATCATATTAGTGGTTGCTTGGGTCTGGGAGTGGTAATGAGGGATCTTTCTGGAATGAAAAACATTCTAATATGATTGTGGTGATGGTTGCTCAGTAATTCTAGTAAAGCCTTCAGAAATACTGAGTTTTACAGTTACACTGGGGGTTTTATGGAATGCGTATTACATTTCAAACAGCTATTTAAGAAACAAAGATAAGACTTCTGAACTTTCTCTTTACTGCACCACGGAAAGAAACACTACGTGCTAAGGGTATTGAAGAGAGAAGAGAGGGAGCCTGGCTTCTTACTGGCATAGTGAACCCAGCCTGGCCTGTCTTTATCTGGACTTCTTTTATATGAGAAAATAAGTGTATTTTTAATTTTATTTTTAACACATATTATGTGTTTATCCATATTTCATTTTAAAAATTTGAGTAGCGTTTCATTGCTTAGGTATACCGCAGTTATTCATTCACTGGTTGAAGAACAAATTGGGTTATTTCCTGTTTGTCAATTATGGATAAAAGCACTATTAACATTTGGGAACAGATTTGGTGTGAATATAAATTTTAATTTCTCTTGTAGTTGGATTCCTTATGAGTGTGTTTAGCTTTCCAAGAAATTGCCAAACTCCTTATCCAAAGTGTTTGTTTCATTTCTTATTTCCCTAGCAGTACATAAAAGTTACAGTAGTTCTCTATCTTCTCCATAACTTTTTAAAAAGCCATTTTTTAGCTGTATAGTGGTATTTAAATGAGGTTTTAATTTCCTATTTCCTAGTATTGAATGATGTCAAATGTCATTTCTAGTCTTTATCTTCCATAAACAATATCGGAATATTAAGGTAATATTCATTTCAGCAACATCAGTGGCTCTTACCCAGATAGTTATACTTCTTACTAGATGAGGATCTGATAAAGAAAAAATCTTGAGTTTTGTACCATTTTCTTTTATCTCACGTCTCAGTTCAATAGCTGATATGTAAGACTGTGCCAAGTTCTCAAACAAACAAACAAAAGTAACGCCTTCTGATTTGGGTTTTAAAAAATACTTAGAATTAACTAGTATCCTTGTGTACCAAACAGTAATTACAGACACAGACAAAACAGAGCAGATGTTGGTTTTAAACAACTGTTTGGACATATTTGGGTATGCTGGTCAACATTAGCCTACCAAATGTCATTTCACATGGATGGGAACATAATTGTGGGATAATGTCTAGATGTAGCACTGAGGTATGGGGGAGACAAGTGCAGTTATAATTTGAGCACTTAATTTTGCTCAATTTTCTTTCATTGTTAATAGGTCAATTGACACTACTGTCACAGAGGAGGAGACTCTGCTCCTCACATCCGTCCTGCCACAGTGAGATCAGTCTTTCTGATTTTTGACAATCTGCCAGGCAAAATAGCATCAGAGAAGCTCCATTTGCATTTTTCTTATTATGACTGAGGCTACCTTTTCATATGTTTGGAGTCATTTGTTTTTTTGAAAAATGTCAGTTCGTATTTTTCATCTATTTTTCTAATGCATTCATATATTTTTCTTATGGGATTTTAGCAAGACTTTATATGTGTAAAACTTAGCTTATAGTGATATGATTTACGAGTAATTTTTTCTAGATTTCAATTTGTCTTTTGGCTTTGTTTATTAAGACTTTTTCTATGAAAGAATGTAATCAAATTAAAATGTAATCAAATTAGTCAATCTTTTTTTTTATGGCTTCTGGATTTATGCCATATTTAGAAATGTCTTCTGCCTTTTAAGATTAATCTTTATTTTTCCCTAGATTCTCTTTTAATGCTATTTTATTTTTCTTTTGCTATTATTTTTCTTTTTAACATTTAATTTTTTATTTATATAAATGTGAAGTATAAACCTATGTATTTTTTCAAGAACCATTAATTACAAAAATCCTTCTCTTATTTCATTGCAATACCACTTTTATCATAATTATAAACATAATTATCACACATATTTAATTCAGTTGGACTTCTCATTTTTCCATTATTCTATCATTTATATATGTGGCAATAATACACATTTTAACTATCATAGATTTAAAATATATTTGTCTGATAGAGAAAATTTTCTGTAATGTCTAATCTCTATCTCTCTATACACACACACACACACATGCACACACACACACATATACCTATATAATTAAAAATTTTTCTGGCTATTCTTGCCTCCATTTATAATGAGCTTTTCTAATTTTAAAACTAATAATGAATTTTTATTCAGATCACATTAAATCATTGATTAAATTATTAAGAATTTACATCTTTATAATGTTGAGATTTTCTGTCTAGAAACATTATATAGTTTTCAGCTTGTTCACGGTTTCTTTTATCTCATAGATATTTAATCTATCTCTAATTTTCTATTTATGTAGGCTTTTAAAAGATTTATTCTTAAGATTTTATTTATTATTTTCTATTATAAATTAGGTCATTACTTATTATTTCTGTATGGTTGGTTGTTTTGTGTATATGAAGTTTATTATTTTCTGTGTACTGTTATTATGTCTAGCCACTCGATTATATTACTTTTTTGCTTATGATACTTTTGAGGCATGCTATTTGGGTTTCCTAGGTAGCTAGAAATTTATTTGTAAAAATTAATTTTATCTTCCTTTTCAATTAATTTTACTTATTATTTCTTTTCCTTTGTTAGTCATACTAGTTAAAGAAATATTAAACAGTGGCGATTTTTTAAAAAAGATTTTATTTATTTGTCTTTAGAGGGGAAGGGAAGGAGAGAAGGAGAGAAATATCAATGTATGGTTGCCTCTCATGCATCCCCATCTGGGAATTGGCCTGCAACTCAGGCATGTGCCCTGACTGGGAATCAAACCATGATTCTTTGGTTTGCAGGCCCATGCTCAATCCACCGCGCTACACCAGCCAGGGCTAAACAGTAGTGATTTTCATGTAAATTCTTATGTTGTTCTTTTTTACTATAAATTGGAATATGTCTAGTGTTTTTACATTTAAGAATCATGCTATTTTTGGAATTTTAACACATGTTTAATAGATATTTATGTGTTTTTATTTTACTTAGAATTTATTGGAAAAGGTAGGACAACTGTAACTGAACAACAATAAAAATAATTAATTAATTAAATGATGTTAAATAATTATTTAACACCAATAGACATGATTAACAAGTTTTTAAGTTAGATCTATTTCTATTGTTTGTATTAATACATATTCTAGTATGGAACCATGTTTGGTTATAGAAGGTTATTATTAATCTCTGGATTTTCTTTGCCAATATTATATTTAGTTTTTTCATTGATAGTCATGAGTGACATCTGTAGTTTTAGGATTTTTGCTGGGATTTGGTAACAGTATTGCATAAGAATGTTTTAGAGAAATTCCTCTAAAAATGAGATTAGCTTTTATTTATGTTTTAGTAGAATTCCACTATAAATCTGTATTGACCTGATATTTTTTTATATTTTTTTCTTTGAAAATTTTATATGCTTTCTCCCACCTCTACTCCTAAAACCAAGATTAATTGGTTTGTTTAGGTCTTCCATTATTCTAGAGTCAGTTTTGCTGAATACTGAATTATGTTTTCCAGTTTTTGAAATATTTTCATACAGTTTAATATTTTATAGCTCTTTTTAATGTTCTGTTTCTGTAGTTTCTGTTTAGTACTTTGTATTGCTCTTTCACTTCCTCAGTTTTCTGATTATTTGCTTAATAGGTTAAACAGCAGTTTACACACACATATTTTTAATTTTTAGAAGAGCTAGCTTATAGACTTGTGCTTGTTTAACTTTTTTTATTCTTTCTAATTCAGTAATTTTCTTTTTATTATTAGATTCTATCTCTGCCTTTCCCCACTCAGTTTTTAGTTGTATGTTTACATACATTATTTTTCTTATTTAGTAACAAATATTTAGCACTGTGAATTTTCCTTTGAACATTGTTCATGTGTATTGCCATAAGTTTCAATCACAGCTATTTTTTACAATTGTTTAAATATATTTTTTAAAATTTCCAAGTAATAGAGTCTTGCATGTCTGGTGCTGGTGATTTTCTATTTTATGGATTGTCATCATATGTCATCACTATGTCATTAGTACCCTTTTTATATTAATTCCATGGCCAAGTACAAGTCAATTTCTGTGAATATTCTGTGGGCACTTAGGGTCGAGTTATCAGTGACTCTACTACTTATTTATCTATATCTATATCTCAATTAAATACATTTTACTGATTATGTTGTTGTTTTTAACACATTTTTACAAAATATCTCTTGTTTGCCCTTCTTCTGGATATAGTGTAGAATTGCATCTCTCTGCCCTTGAGATTGGGTGGGGCAATGAAATGAACTGTAAGCAAAAATGGTGTGTGTCATTTCATTGCTGGGGTGAAGCTCCGGAGTGTCTTTTTTCATCAAAGAGAGCCAATTGGCAATGTTCAACACCATGGCTAGTCTGCCACCCTGGGTTCTTGAGTGAATACTTGGAGCAGAGGTCCCCTTCTAATCCTTGAAGACATGGTGAAAGTAAAAAATAAACATTTTTTCTTTTAGGCCATTGAGATTGGGGTACTGTTGGTTATTGAAGCTAAACCAAGCCAGTATTAATTGAATTATCTTTTATAATCTTACTTGTTTTGTTCATTTGACTTGTCATTCCTGGGAGAACTACTGCCTTTGTCACAGTGCTGTGTTTTAGTCAATTTTTAGGTGAAACTTTTATACTTTTTGCTTTATAAAGATTGATGCTAAATTAACAGTCATCTAAGTCTTAATAAATGCTATATTTTTATAATTAATTGTACTACTTAGCATTACAAAGTCACCTCTTGTGTTTCACTTCATGATTCTGCATGATTTTAAATTCAATTAAGATAGGAATGCATGATTTATTTTTGCTTTTATTTCTTAAATTCCTTTGGCCATCTTTTTATTTTCAACATTTCTAGTTCACAAACTTTTAGATATGTTTCTTCCACAAAGCACAGGGTTCGGGGAGTTCAAAGCATTTTTTTCATGAATATCCAAAGAGCTATGAAAACTTTTAGTTCAGTCTCATTGTTTTAAGACTTCTTTTTATTTTAATGGACTGTAAAATATTGTTCAATGTGTGGTCACTGCTTTCTCCTTTTTCTGATAGGAAAATTTTTATTTTCTTTTAGTGGTTAACTTTATGATACATTCTTAAGAACCATAAACAAACATGTTATACATAATGTTTTGTTTTGTTTTTAATTTTTTTTACTTTTCCACTAAAATGATGGTGAAATTTCTGTATTTCTGACTTTTACCTTCCTCTTTTTCTCCTTCAACATCTATGTTTTCTTATATTTTTATCATTGTATTTTAGAGTTTAATTTCACATTCATATGAAAGTATAATTTCATGAACTAATTTGTGGGTTTTTTAATTTATTTTCACTTTTAGTAACATACTCTCACTACTTTCACATTTATTTTTCCTTTAGCTCTCAGTTTTTCTTAGTTTTAATATTTCTTACCTAATTTCTCCTTTTATTATACTAAACTTAAATAATGTTCACTAACATTCCTTTGGAAATGTTGTGAGTTCTTTCACGGCTTACTTTATTCCATCCCTTAGGAAGTGTTCATGGGAACATTGTTCCCTCACTTGCAGATGTGTATACTCAAAGCTATTTATTGCCTTTTGTTAGAAGGAGAATTTGGCCAAGGAGAAAAATTTTCTTTAAAGTTATAGGAGAATATTTACCATTTCCCTTAATTTTAATTTTAATTTTTTAAAGATTTTATTTATTTATTTTGATACAGAGATGAAGGGAAAGAGAAAGAGAGGGAGAGAAACATCACTGTGTGGTTGCCTCTCCAGTTCCCCCAACTGGGGACCTGGCCTGCAACCCAGGCATGTGCCCTTGACTGGGAATCGAACCAGAGACCTTTTGGTTTGCAAGTCGGCACTCAGTCCACTGAGCCACAGCAGCCAAGGCAAACCCCCTTAATTTTTAAACTCTATATTTATTTCATTTTAAAAATCTGATTTCTTTATAGTGCTCTGCATCATTCATTATAGTTTTAGGATTCTCCTTTTGCTTTCCCCAATTTAATCTTCAAATCTGAAATTTTATAGTTTTCAGTTATTTTTCCAAAATCTACTAAACTATATATGTTGAACGATGCCTTCTCTCTTTTGAATTCTTTTAGCTCTAATTTATGTTCTGCTTCTTGTTTTTGCTCTGTAGAGACCGTTACTATTATAATTCACAGTAAATTTCTTCCATGTCTTGCTAATATTTTTCTGTGAGATTTTTGCCTTAGGTCTTTGTTTTTACTTTCCTCTTTTTTTCTTCTCTTTTTCTTTTTTACAGAATTCTTGCTAAAGGAAATAAGTTTTCATCAACCAGCCATCTTGAAGGACATATTTTAAGAAAGAGGCTAGGGGCAAATTCTAAGGTAACTGAATATTTTTGGAAGGCCCATGTTGCTGTGTTAGTACATTTAGTTTTCTTCTTACCAAACCATGGAGATGGGTAGCTGGGGGATTGTACACACAGCATTTAAAAAAATTAATAACCTTTACTTTTACAGCAGTTTTAAGTTCACAGCAAACTGAAGCAGAAAGTACAAGGAGTTCTGTACAGTTCCTGCCCTCCCAGGCTCACCCCCCACCACAGCCTCCCCTACTGTCAACATCCCTCACCAAAGTGGTAGATGAAGCCCTCATGGCATCATTCCTATGTCACCCATATTTTGCATCAGGATTCACTCTTGGTGTCCTACATTCTACAGGTTTTGACAAATGTATGATGACAGATACCATTATTGCAGTTTCACACAGAATAGTTTTAGCACCCTAAAAATCCTCTTTCTTCTACCTATTTACCTGTATTTCCCTCTAACCCCTGGCTTTCTATTGACTCCATAGTTTTGCCTTTTCTAGAATGTCATATAGAAGGAATCATATAATATATAGTCTTTTTATGTTGGCTCCTTTCTCCTAGTAACATGCATTTAAGGTTTCTCCATGCCTTTGCATGGCTTAGTTACTCCTTTTTTTTTTAGCTCTGAATAATCCATTGCCTATATGTATCACAGTTTATTTATAAATTCACCTACTGAAGGACATCTTGGCTGTTTTCAAGTTTCAGCAATTAAAAATAAAGCTCCTGTATACATTCATGTATAAGTTTTGGTGTGGACATAATTTACCAACTCCTTTGAGCAAAACCCAAGGGGCAAAATTGCTGAATTTTATATAAGAGTATGTTTAGTTTTCTAGGGAACTATCTTCCAAAGTGGCTAAAAAATTACAAGTTTAATCAAAAAGAATAAAAACTATTAAGATTTATTTGTAAACTATAAAAAAGTATTTATTATTGAAAGAAGAATATATTTATTCATATTTAGCCTTATTTTCTTCAAACACTCAGAAATTTAAATGATTAATTCAGCATGTTTAATTTTGGGGAAGAATTTGAAAATTGAAGAACATAGGGACACCAACATTTAGCTTCATGTTGAGGACAAAATTATTTGTTGAGATTTAGCTTTTTTATAGCATTAGTATTAATTAATCTTTTTTTTATTTGACAAGTACTTCATCATTTTTATAACTTATTTCTCATCTAAAACATATGGACCACCCAGCAAAAAAAGAAAAAAAAAAGACTCCCTTCATTTTAGGCTCTATGTATTCCAGTTCTGCAAATGATTTTGTAAAGCTAACAAGACTCCTAGAATTCTATTAGGTGTATTTTATTTGTACTCAACCTCTATCCATTTAATAATATAAAACTAGATTGAATTGTTTAGCTCTTACTTATTCTCATGACACTGAGCCAATGGAAAATAAGCAGGCTTAAGTAGGTGGAGGGAAATGAAACTAACATTTTTAAACACTTTTTATATGTGAGGCATTCTTCCTTACAAATATTATATTTCCTCTTCCAACAATTCTGGAAAGTAATGATTATAAGTTCATTTTTATAAGTGAAAAAATAGAAGTTCAGAGTATTTGGTAAAACTAAAAGTGACTCCAGTGTGTGATCCGGCCTACTTCAACATACTATATCCAACAGCAATAAAACATACTCTAAATTCCTTCACTAACTAGGGTTATTAAAGAAATGACCCTGGAATGTGTGTCCAAAACATTCTGTGTTTCCTGATGAGCAATAGCATGGAGCATTGGAAGAAACGTAGACTTTTGAACAAAGGGACACTAGTTAGGAGACTGGATCTGCCTCTTAGAGGATGTATGATCTTAGGCAAATTATGTAATAGCTTTGGGCCTCATTTTCTTCTTTTGAAAAATGCTGGTACTGTAGAGTTGTTATGAGATTTGCAAACAATCTATTTTAATTATGTAACAGCTTTCCTGAAACACTATGGTTTCTATAACACTATCTTTTAATATATTAGAATCATACCAGTTTCAGTTATACAAATTGTTGTTTCTCCTTTGTTACCAATCTAATTTGTCTGACTGCTAAAATGCAAAGAATTTGTGAAAATATACATCTGGTTAGATTTTATTAACATCTGAGAAATAATGCAAGTGGTCTTTTCCCCAAGAATATGGTTTTCCTTTTTTTTTCCTGCCTAATTGTTTGAAGTCAGAAGGAGGGAAAACTGGTAAAAAACCATGCTCTTTATCCCTCATATTGAATTTCTTAATTTCTCTTCTAGCTACTTTGTATAGTAGAATTTCATGAGATTCTGTTTGAAGAAAGTTATTTTTCTTTTAAAAAAGGAAACATACTTTTCCCCAACCCTCTTATTTTGTGGATACATAACATGAGCCTCAATAAAAACATCATATAAATATAAATCCTAATTTATAATGTAGGGTTAGGTCTGTTACTACATAACAAACTTGAATTGAAAATTAGTTGCATCTCCTGCTTAACCCCCCAAAATATTTCCTATATAACTGAAATTTCTAAAATTTGAGATATAGCTACATTAACAACCACTTTTTGAAATTCAAATTCTCTGTAAGAATAATTGAAGTAGTATTCATAATCGTAAAATTAATATCAAATTGCTTTTCTCCTACAAGCACTGTAAACAAATGCATCCTCAATTGAATAAGGTCAGAGGAGGTAAAGGTAATTCTAAAACATATAGAAATAGAGTAGAAATCCAACTCAGGTGGGGCCTTAGGTAAAGAGGAACTAGGACATCAGAGACCAGCAAATGATACCAGAGCATTTGTGTAGGTTTGGGGAAAGATCTCGAATAGAAGATGAAAAGTCAAAGATGAACCAACCCCAAGGAAAAAAACCCAAAACACTCAAAATCATGGAGATTGAATAGCATGCTATTAAACAGCGAATGGGTCAAGAATGAAATCAAGGAAGAAATCAAAAAGTTTCTGGAAACATGAAAATGAACTCACAACAACCCAAAACTTATGAGACACTGCAAAGGCAGTCCTGAGAGGGAAGTTCATAGCAATACAGGCCTACCTAAAAAAATAGAAACATTTCAAACAAACGACCTAACCCTACGCCTACAAGAACTCGAGGAACAACAACAAAGACAGCTAAGAGCTAGTAGAAGGAAGGAAATAACCAAGATCAGACCAGAATTAAATGACATAGAGACCAAAAGCACAATACTAAGGATCAATGAATCCAAGAGCTGGTTTTTTGAAAAGATAAACAAAATCGACAAGCCTTTAAACAGGCCCATCAAGAAAAAAAGAGAGAGGACCCAAATGAACACAATCAGAAATGAAAGAGGAGAGATTACAACTGAAACCACAGAAATACAAAGGATTGTAAGAAATTACTATGAGGAGCTATATGCCAAGAAATTTGAAAACCTAGGTGAAATAGACAAATTTCTAGAAAAATATAGTCTTCCAAAACT
>PVKM010030531.1:0-17238 GCA_004027735.1 Carollia perspicillata
GTATTCCCCAGTAAGAAAATTGCTCAAAGATTAATTTAGCCAGTTTAATTTAGCTCTCAAATGTTTCTCAGAGCTCTAAAATATTTTTCTACTTCCCTTGCACCTGGGGCATCAGTTTGATTATTTTTACTCTTGATTTTAATGTCTACTTTTTTCTACATCAAGCTATTATCATTTTCATTCCATTTATTTTCCATTTTTTAAAGATTATTGTTATTCATATTTAGCTGATGATTTCCTCTTACATTATTTTGGGCTCAAGCCTGAAAGAAATTTGTTGGAGATATCACATTCCTCCTCCCCTCCCAGTCTCAGTTCTTTTCCTCCCTTAGACATAAATACACATCATTGATATTGACAAATGTGTTGTTTGTTCAATAATTGACACAGTGCTTTTTTCAAGGAGACTAACATTTTAAGCCAAGAGAGCCCCTCACAAACCTTAGGAAACCTTTAGTAACAACCTCCTGGCCTCCAAGGTCCTATAGTATTTACCAAAAGTGAAAGCTGTCTGAGCCAAATTCCACATTTTTCATGTATCCTCTTTGTATCAAAAAACACAGTTGACTCACATGTTTCCACCACCTGCTTTAAACAGCATATTGATTACACCGTTGCTGTTACAATTCTTGAGGTCAATGCTTGGTGGTTTACTTCTGATATAATCACCTTTATATTATAAAATGCAATGTAAATGTAAAAGTAAGATGACTCTCTTATTATTTATTGTATATTACATGCTATTTTCTTTCCCTGATATTATTCTGACCATATTTACTTATAAAATATACCAGGTTTTATTATTTGTTTTACACTCGATATCAAAATTCATTTACTTTTTTTGTGAATGAATTTTGCTATATTTATAGCAAATATAAATATATTTATATTTATATAAATATAGACATTTTTAAAAATGGTGAGGTCTAGCACTTTTTCTGCTTAAAGGGATCAATCCTAATGGAAATATTTACTTTGGTGAGAGTAAGACTAGAAAATAATTGTTTTGCTGATAAAGCCAGTATGGTGTGTTGGCATTTCGTTGTAATATTTTACTTGATCTAAAAAGAGCATATCAATACCTCTAAACTTTTTAGCTTTAGAAAATTGCTTAATTTTTTAATACAATTTTATGAAATGTGGACTCAAAAATGTTCAATGGGACTTTTAATGACAGATCTGTGAATTCACGAGACATCTTTGAAATAGAGGAACGACAGTGGTGAAGTCATAGTCCACTGAATCATTTCTTCACGTTGATGAACACCTGGGGTGGGGCTGAGACACCGATCATTAATGACTCCACACGTACATACAGGGACACAGAGCAGCTGGCGTCTTCAGCTTTGCTAAATGGCATCTGACTGCTGTTCACTACCTGGGGGTGACACTAAGTATTGATGACACATCCTTGATCCGGAAACTTCTGTTTATTGGGCACAGAATCTGATTTTGTCTCCCTAATAAAAAATTAATTGGAAGAGCAAGAATATACCATTTCAGTAAGACTAGGGAAAAGATGCAACCTATAAACTGACTGCAGGGTACAGAGTAAGTGAAATGTTATGACAGGGAAAAATATGTGTTGGTAACATAGCTTGACTCATCCTTCAAGTGAAAAACTTAAACCATACTTCTGGAGGGTACAGACAGTGACAAGTGGAAAGGCGCTCCGAAATGCTACTGTTTCAGTGTGTCATGCAGACCCTCTTCTGCTCAATCACTTTCATGTGTAGGACAAATATATCTCAGGAGGAAAAAGCAACTCTGCTCCTAAGTTGGAGGGCTGAGAGAGGGAAGGAGTGAAGAACGCAAAATATTAAAATAAAAGGAATATGTTATTTAAAACAGCATTAATGTTATACCAATAAAACACTGCACACAAAATAGGGCTAAAGTCCAACAATTGCATGAAGAAGTATGTATCATATTGGCCTTGTTGCTGGCCCTTAAAGTAGAGTAGACATGGCTAAATTAGTTCTGATCTTTACAGCATCTGGTACTTTATATATTTTTAAAGAGAAGTAGATTATTTTAAGTCAAATGCACTGTAAATTTTTTATCTTAATACTGAAGTTAAATGAATTTCAGATAATTAAATATTTAAGCGAAACCCCCTTGCAATAGCATGGATGAAACTGGAAGTTATTATGCTAAGTGAAATAAACCAGGCATTGAGTGACCAATGCCATATGATCTCACCTACAAGAGGAGTCTAATCGACAAAATACACTAATAAACAAAATGGAACCATAGGCATGGAAACGTGGAAGAGATTGACAGTGACCAGAGGGAAGAGAGTAGGGGGATAATGGTGGAAAGAGGGGGAGGGACTAGTCAAAGAACATGTACAAATGACCCATGGACATGGACAACAGTGTGGGAATTGACTGTGGGAGTGGGGAGGGGAGGAATGGGCTGGGCAGAGGAGGACAAAGGGGGAAAATCGGGACAACTGGAACAAAATAACAATAAAAATGATTTAATAAAAAATGAAGGTAACGAATAGTGTCCGATCTAGATTTTCTCTTTCATCTTTGATCTTTAACTCTTATTTGTCTTTTTTTCTTTACATTAGCTAGAAGATATAAAAATATATAACACGGTATTTACATTTTAGGCAAAAGTGCCAGAAAGTCATGTGCAATCATGATTTCTTATGTGTTTCTAGGTTAATGAACCTTGGATAAGAATTTACATTATTTTCTTTTCTACTCTAGTAGTATTAATAAATAACTGACTTTCATCACTGTGTAAATTTATGGAGTACAGCATGATAGTTTCATTTACATATATTGTGAAATGATTACCACAATAGGTTCAGCTAACATTCATCTTCTCATGTAGATATAATTTTAAGAAGACAGAAAAAAAGGAAAAAGGAAAAAAATTTCCTTGTGATAGAAACACTTAAGATTTACTACCTTTAACAACTTTCCTATATAGAGCATCATGTTGTACGTTATCTCTGATACATATTTTACTTATACCTGGAAGTTTGTCCCTTTTTGCTGCTTTCCTCTAATTCCCTCTCCCCCAACCCCCTGCTTATGGTAACCACCATCAGAAATCATTTTCTACGGGTTTGGTGAGTTCTTTGTTTTTTAAGATTCTGCATATAAAGGAGGTCATTCAGTACTTGTCTTTCTCTGTCTGAATTATTTCACTTAACATAATGTCTTCAAGTTTTTTCCATATGTTGCAAATTGTAGGATTTCCTTACTGATTAATATTCATATATATATATATATATATATACATACACACACACACATATATCTCACAACTCCTTTATCCATTCACCATGATAATGAATGAACCTTGAACGGGCTCAGAGATGCATCTCAACTCATCACCCAGGAATTCAGAACTTTATGTTGAGTGAGTGTTAAACAACTTTTAAAATTTTTCTCTGAAGCAGAGTTGTGGAGGTTCTTTTTTGTTTAGAGGAGCCCGATAAATACAGTATCTCTTATTTATCCTGAACCAGCAGTTCTCCAGGAGCCACATGTGATCTGCGGGTAGCACCAGGGCAAAGGGACCTCTGTGCCGCTGCTCTGTGCTGCAGGCTCTGTGCTGCTGCTGCTGGAGCATGCTGGCTCACTCCAGGGGCACCGTGAGTGCTTTTCGGAAGGAAGGAAGGAAGGAAGGAAGGAAGGAAGGAAGGAAGGAAGGAAGGAAGGAAGGAAGGAAGGAAGGAAGGAAGGAAGGAAGGAAGGAAGGAAGGAAACACTTCCTCCGCTCCCTTTGTAAAACTTTCTTCTCTGTTTCATTGATCCCTGGTTTTCCGTCTAACTCTCTGGTTGCTCCTTCTCAGTGCTCTGTATGTGTACATGTGTGTGATGTCCATGCATTGAGACATGCCACTGTTTCCTCCTTGTTCACTTGCCCGTTGTTGTTTAAACTTCACTTTGCTTCTCCTGTACGTCTGTGCTCCCTAAGTAGAGACCTCACTCAGAGACACAGTTGTGTGGTTTCACATCCTGTAGTGCTGAATACCCATCTGCAAGCCTTTCGGTGGGGCTCTAGAACCACACAACTATTTGCCAAGTGGACATTTCCATAAAGTTTCTTATGTAAATCACAATGTTCATGATCCAATGAATATCCTCATTTTCTAAATCTGTTCTTCTTTTTATCCTTCTCTTTACCTACTTCCTGGAACCAAAATAGTTATCTATGCATCCTAGAGTATTTATCTCCTCACCTAATTACATGGCAAGCTCTGATATCTATTTCGTAATATTTTCATGTTCACCTGCTTCTTGACACCATGCTGATTCCTATCTTAATGACTTCCCATTCACAGTGCTGCAAGAGCACACCAACTGCTCCCTGCCTACATTCGCTCCCTCCCCCTCCATTGCCACATTGCTGTCGGAGGCCCTTTTGAAAACACAGTATCTTCATGTCACCCCCTACTCAAATTTATTTTTTCCCTTTAGTATATCAAATTAGGATTTAGATATTGCATTTAGTCTATGAGGCCTTCCACAGACTACCCTATCCCTGCCTTTCTACCTGCATCTGCCATCATGGTGCCATAGGCTTCTGTAATATACACCTAACTGCTTGTAATCAAGTTGTATTTCCTTCACGCTTCCATGTCTCTAGTCTTCCTGCTTCACCCGCCTGAAATACCTGCCTAAATCCCTTGTCCTCTCTCTGCCTATCTCCCTACTGTTTATTTCCTCAAATTGTGTTCAGAACTACCACCCCCAAACCCCCGCAAACATTTTCTCCTTCTCAGTTCTATTTTGATTGGTGTGATGGATAAGCTACCCTTTTATTCTGATGTCATTCTAAAAGCCTAACACTTATCACATTGTACAATCATTTCTTCCACCTTTAGCTCTTTGGAAGCAAGAAACTCCCTATTCAACTTTGTATTCCCAGAATGTATCACGTACCTGACACATAGTAGACACTTAATAGATGCTGGATGAATAAGTACACAAATTCATACCTGTAATTTAATTATGGTCTGGAGATGAAGAAAAACATGATTCTGGTAATGGACAATTTGGCTCTGACCTGTTGTGATTTTTCACACATCATTCCAGATATTTAGATTTCAATGATAAGATTAAAAGCATGGTATTGATATAGCCATGATAGCAAAGCAGGATTATGACTTTGGATTTCATGTATCACGTTTAGTGATTGTTTTCATTAGTCTTTGGGTTTTGTGTTCATGTGAAACTTGGACTAAGCTGAGCTGCTTGAGTTTCATTATGAAACTAAATCTTGTATCTCTTCACAGTAAAGCCTCAGTTTAAAACTCAGCAGTTTCAGGGGATCATTTCATAAAAATGTCAATTCTTGCAGTTTTGGAGTTGAGTGACAGCCAACAGTTTTAGCAAAACATCTGAGGAAAATTACTCACCAGTCCTGCACAAATGGTGAGTAAAGCATAGCAAAACTGAAAAGTAGAGATCTCAGTTACATTATTTTAGCTATAAATTAAATGTGTTTTAGACAAAAAATCTAATCTCAGAAAAATTTATGACCTTAAAATAGTCACAGGATCATCTACAGTTTTTGACTCACCTCTACAATTCTTATTCTTCTTTCACATCAACATTTCAGAGAACCTCTAACCCTGATCCTGGGTTTCCAGAATATTCTCATTTATTTGTGGTTTCTTTTCCTTCAAAGAAAACTGGCTTGAAATAGCTTGGAGAAAACTTGTTTCTTATCCTCCAGGTGTCTTATTTTTCACTCATTGGCAATGTAATGGAAGAGTTTATGCTCTGTTTAAGATACATTCTATGTAGGTTATTTCAAGCTAAAAACTGTATTAATTATTCAACAGAAAGCATGAATACAAAAGACAATTTATCATTGGACTAAATTCTTAATATCTGGAGTATTTCACTTGCCAAAATCAGTGTGAAATTTTTATGATTCTTACATTTGATCTCCCATTAAAACACGTCTATAGCTTTACATCATTTATAATGTCTGTGTTACCATGACTTACGATCTACATGAAAAGACTTCAAACTGAATTGATGTTATCTTCTGGCACATTTTGACTTGTTCTAGTATTTTCTCTTTGATTGCTTGCTAGTTTCTTGGTATCATAGCAAGTGTTTAATTTAATATAAGGTCAATCTCTTTAAGGGGCATGTTCTACAGTGTTCCTGTAGTGTTACTTAGTCTCACTTATTATCTTTTGTTGGCACTGGAAGCAGTGCTGATCAGTACAATTGACTAGAAATGAAACAATCTGAATATTTTCAAGGAAGCACCATGTATGCTGTTACTTTTAAAAACGTATGCTGTTACTTTTGAAAATCACTATCTGAACTTTCTGTAATCTTTTATTTAAAAATATATGTATGATTATTTCTCTATAAAAAACATACATGAGCATCTGAGTTAGATGTTATCTAATTTCCATGAAATCACCTGTTTTAGTTGGGCTACAGAAACCATACCAATAACTGGAGGTGGTACAATGTAATATAAAGGGCAGCTGACTTCCAGCATAACAATATCAGATGTTCTGTGGACCTGATTCCCATTGAAACTGGTGAAAGTTATTTTTTAAAAAACCAACCATTTAAAGACTCTGGAAATGGTTGTTAGGGTGTACAAATGAAGAGATATTTACTAGAGAAAATCTACATAGGTTCTGTAGGAAAATCAAGAGTCTATGCTATTTCAACCACAGCCACTCTCCCAGCAGTCAAGAACACAGAGCTCCATCTAAGTAGGAGCTGCTACTAGTAGAAAGAGCTTGGTGTCAGCATTTCTCATCCTGCCACCATGGCCTGTTCCTGAGGCTAAGTTCTGGGTAGGTGTTGTTGAGAGGTGGGGTTCTCCCTTCCTCCGTTCAGTCACCATTCATTAAACAGAGGCTCTATCTCACAGGAAGCTGCTGAGACTACTTGGACTGTGATTGCCTTTTCACTGACCTATGAAACATTGGTTCCATACTAGAAAGGTAAGCCAAGATGACCTTAGCATCTGCCCATTACCATTCAAATAGCACTCACCTCTTAGAGTTGGAGTAGAAAAAATTTGCAAGTCATGTAACCAGTTAGAGGTTGATATACAAAATATATGAAGAACTCATACAACTCAATAGCAAAAAAATCCCCAAATAACAGTGGGCAAAAGACCCAAATAGACATTTCTATAAAGAAATGATAATTCTTTATGAACTCCTCCAAAAGTAGTAAAGACCAATTCCTAAATTATTTTATGATGCCAGTATTACCCTGATACCAAAACCAAAATCATTGCAAGTAAAGAAAACAACAATTAGTATCTCTTATGGAAATGGATGCCAATATCCTGAACTAAACACTGTTAAACCAAATCCAGCAACATATATAAAAGAACCATAGTCAAGCAGAATTTTTTCCAGGAATGCAAGGTTGGTTTAACATCTAGTTTTTAAAAATTTTTCTGTTACAATTTACTTTCAATATTATTTTGCATTAATTTAGGTGTGCACCATAGTGGTTAGATAATTATATATTTTACAAAGAGTTTCCCCCAATATTTTCAATACCATACATAGTTATTAAAATAATATTGACTATATTTCCTATGCCACATTGATATCTAACAATTACTGTAATATATCAATAGAATAAAAATTAAAATCATGATTATTTCAATAGACAAAGATAAAGCATTCCATACAATTCAACAACTTTTTTTATTGTTGTTCAAATACAGTTATCTCCATTTTCACCCCATGATAAACCTCTCACCCCACCTGTCCCCACCTCCCACCCTCTAACCTACCCCCTTTGGCTTTGTCCATGGGTCCTTTACATATGTTCCTTGATGGGCCTTCCCCTATTATCCCCTATTGTCCCTCTCCCCTCTCCTCTGGTTACTGTTAGTTTGTTATTTATTTTAATACCTTTTAATGATAAAAACACTAAATAGACTAGACATAGAAGGGAACTTTCTCAACTTGATAAAGAACATCTGTAAAAACCCACAGCTAATATGACACTTAGTGTTGAAACACTGTATAATTTCCCTCTAAAATAATGAACAAGGCCAGGGTGACTGTTTTTATTTCAACATTATACTGGAGAGGGTAATCAGGGAATAAATGAGAAAAAGAAATAAAAACGATTTAAATTGGAAAAAAAGACATAAGGCTGTATTCATAAGTGATATAATCTTGCATACAAAAATGTCCCAGAGAATCTTCTAAAGACTATGAGATCTAATAAAAGAGTTCTGTAAGGCTTTGGGATATAATATCAATATACAAAAATCAATTGTATTTGTCCACATTCACAATGAACAACCTGAAAATGAAATAGACATATAGGTCAATGAAATAGAATGACAGTCTAGAAATAAAACCAGGTATCTCTGGTCAGCTGATATTTGGGAAGGGTGCCAAGACCATTCAATGGTGAATGAATAGTCTTTTCAACAAATGGCTATGGGACAGCTGATTAGCCACATACAAAAGATTAAGTTGGACATGCTATAAAAATTAATTTAAAATGAATTGAAGATCTAAGTGTAGAGTGAAAACTATAAAAACTCTTAGGACAAAACATAGGAGCAACTCATCACTACTTGAACATGGCAAAGAATTCCTAGATATTACACCAAAATGGGTAATAAGCAAGATGAAAAAAAGTAGATGATTTGGACCTCATCAAAATTTAAAACTTTTGTGCTTCAGAGAGCATCAAAAGAGTGAATATACAACTAACAGAATTGCATACATTATTTGCAAATTATATATTTGTTAAAGGACTTGTATCTAGAGGGTATAAAGAACTCCTAACTCAATAACAAAGAGACAAATAATCTAATTTAAAAGTAGAAAACAGGCTGACAGTGACCAGAGGGGAGAAGGTAGGGAATTTCAGGGGAAAAGGGAAAGGGTTTACAGGAACATATATAAAGGACACATGGACAAAAACTAAGGGGGTTGGAAATGGGAGGGAGGTGGGGAGCACTGGGGGCATGGGCTGGGATGGGAGTAAAAGACAGAGAACTATACTTGAACAACAATTTAAAATTAAAAACATAATTGATTTCACATATTTTAATAAAGAGCATGAGATTAAAAAAGTAAATAAAATATAAAACAGGAAAAGTTATGAACTTTGAGTGACAATGATGTATCAGTGTAACTTCATTGGTAGCAAGACATGTACCACTCTGGTACTAGATATTAATAGTGAGGGGATGGTAGCTTATGGGGTGGGGGAATGGTGTGTGTGAAAAATCTATATAACTTCTCCTTAGTTTTGCTGTGAACCTAAAATTAATTAAAAATATGGGTTATTAATTTTTAATGGGTAAAAACTCTGAATGGACTTTCCTCTAAAGAAGATAAACATATGAAAAGATGCTCTACTTCCTCAGTTATCAGAGGACAAATTGTCCTATATATTTTACCACAAATACAAAAATATGGAAAAAATATGGAAAAAAGCTCTCAGCCAAGGACAACTGAAACTCTACCTTGAGTCTTGGAAATATGTTCAAGATAAGATAATTGTATTGAAACATTTTTGAAAAAGTATCATGTTAACACATGGGCTAGTGAGAGTGGTGAGAACTGTGTTGGAGTAGTTCATAAACAGTGTTCTCCATGGATCTAGAATATAGGGACCCAGAGAGGAACATATTGCCGGTGTTCATCAAGCAGTAACCAAGGAGTTCTATTTGAAAGAGATAAATTGTGTAGCCCTTAGAGAAAGTCACTATTTCATAAGGCAGGAACAGTTGACTAATCTTTTCAGAGCCAGTAATTAATAGCCATGGTCACAAAGTCACTTTGGGCTTTACATTTTTTAAGGCCTCAATTTGAAAGAGTAGTAATGTTGGCCAACCTCGGCAGTCTGTTGTCTGGTATTCTGATAAATGAATGAGTCAGTATGCTGGTTTATATGTTATTTACTTATGACTTCCTTCCTTGAACATATAAAGCATAGTCACAGAATAGGTCAAATATGCATTTGCAGTATGTAACTCTGAAATTTAGTGGACCCCTAAGCTTCTCTGCAGAGCAGGTACCAGACTCATTCTTTGCCATCACATTTTAAGAGCAAAAATGATCAAGAGGATACAGCCTGTGGATGAATTTCTTTGGTAAAGTGAAATCCCATTGTTTTTAGAAATATATTTTTAATATATACAAACATGTAATATCAATAACTGTTTGTTGAGTATTAAATATATGTCAGGTACCATATTACCTGCAATTAACCTATAAGGTTAATTACTCCATAAATGACAAAAAATCCTCATAAATATCTTCTGGAGTAGATACTATTGTTAAGACTGACAAAAAACTATGCCTCCCATCTGCATTCTAATGATGAGGTAGGGAAAAGGTAGACAGAGAATATTAGGCTCAATTATCACATAGCCTGGAAGTGGGAGGCTAGGGGTATGACCGTAGAATAAGAGTAGTCTAAAGCCTCTAAAGACCTAAAAATTGAAATCCAAGTTCTTCACTATTAGAGAATATGGTTAAGTCTACATACATATATTTAACTCTCATATTAAAATCTCTTTTCTTGGTAAAGATAAATAAATGCAAATATACTCTGACTGGGTTATGTCACTTAGCATACTGCTCTCCAGGTCCATACATTGCTATAGCAAAGAGTGAGATTGTTTTCTTTTTATGGCCAAGTAGTATTCCATGTGTAAATTTACCACCACTTTTTTATCTACTCATCTACTGATGGACACTTGGGCTGCTTCCAAATTTTGACCATTGAAAACAACACTGCAGTGAACATAAAGTGCACATGTTCTTCCAAATTAGCATTTTGGGTTTCTCTGAATATTCGCAGAAGTTAAACTGCTGGGGCAAAAGGCAGTTCCATTTTTTAATTTTTTGAGTTAACTCCTCACTACTTTCCAAAGTGACTGCACCAATCTGCATTCTCACCAATGGTGTCCCTTTTCCCACCAAGGATCTCCTTTGTTCCACATCCTTGCCAATACCTGTTGTTTATGATTTATTGATGACAGCCATTCTGACAGGTGTGAGGTGATATCTCATTGTGGTTTTAATTTGAATTTCTCTGAGGATTAGTGATGTTGAGCATCTTTTCATAAGTCTATTGGCCATCTGTATGTCTTCTCTGGAGAAGTGTCTATTCAGGTTTTTTGCTCATTTTCTAATTGGATTATTTGTTTTCTTTGATGTTGAGTTTTATGTTTGTTATAGATTTTGGGTATTCACCTGTTGTCAGATGTATCAGTGAATATGTTCTCCCATTCAGTGGGTTGTCTTTTCATTTGGTTGATGGTTTCCTTTGCTGTGCAAAGACTTTTTTGTTTGGTATAGTCCTATTAGTCCTATTTTATTTATTTTTTCTTTTATTTCTCTTGTATAAGTAGATATATAAGAAAATATTGCTACAAGAAATATTTGAAATTTTACTCTGCTTTCTTCTAGGATTTTTATGGTTTCAAGTCTAATTTAAGTCTTTAATTTATTTTGAGCTTATTCTTATATGTGGAGTAAAAAGGCGATATAGTTTCATTTTTTGTATGTATTTGTCCAATGTTCCCAACACCATTTATTGAACAGATTATCTTTACCCCATGGTATGTTTTTTTCTCCTTTGTCAAATATTAATTGACTATAAAAATGTGGGTTTATTTCTGGGGTCTGTATTCTGTTCCATTGATCTATATGCTTGTTATTTTGGTACCACACTGTTTTGATTGCTATGACATTGTTTGTATAGTTTGATATGAGGTAGAGGATCTAATGAACAAAATTAACTAACCCGAAAAATAGAGACAGACTCATACTGCTGTCAGGGTGGAATTGTGGGGCTTGGTACTGGGGGTAGAAAGGTTGGGAAATAAAAAAAGAGAAAGTACTGATGGACATGGACAACTGTGTAGTGATTGCCTGGGGAGAGGTGTGGGAGGAGGTAGAGGAGGATATAGAGGGCATAAATGGTGCTGGAAGGAGACTTGTCCTGGGGTGGCAAACATGCCATACAGGGTACAGATGGTATGTTGTGGACTTGTGCACCTGAAACCTGTACAATTTTGTTAACCAGTATCGCACCAATAAAATCAATAAAAATAAAAAATGAAAAATTAATCCAAATATCCTTACCTACCTACATTAACACAAAAATATAAACAAAGTAAACTAATATAGCAGTTTATTTCACTTCATTTTTTTACAGTTTCAGTCCCGCCCAGGAATGTATTTATGTATTTATTTATTTAGTTTTCTATTTTAAAAATATATTTTATTGTTATGCTATTACAGTTGTCCTGTTTCTTTTCTCCCCTTTATTCCCCTCCAGCATGCATACCCCCTCCCACCAGCATCCCCACACACACTAGCTCATGTCCATGGGTTGTACATATAAGTTCTTTGGCTTCTCCATTTCCTATACTATTCTTAACCTCCCTCTAACCTTTTCCTCCTTCTCCCCCTCCCCCTCCTCTCTGATAACCCTTCACGTGATCTCCATCTCTGTGATTATTTTTCTCTTCTAGTTGTTTGCTTAGTTTTTGTTTCTGCTTTTTAGATTCAGTTGTTGATAGTTGTCAGTTTGTTGTCTTTTTACTGTTGATAGTTTGGTCTTCTTCTTGACAAGTCCCTTTAACATTTTATATAATAAGGGCTTGGTGATGATGAACTCCTTTAACTTTATTTTATCTGGGAAACACTGTATCTGCCCTTCCATTCTAAATGAAAGCTTTGCAGGATAGAATGTTCTTGGATGTAGGTACTTGCCTTTCATGACTTTGAATAGTTCTTTTGAAGCCCTTCTTGTCTTTAAGGTTTCTTTTGAGAAATCAACTGGTGGTCTTATGGGAACTCCTTTGTAGGTAACTGTCTCCTTTTCTCTTGCTGCTTTTCAGATTCTCTCCTTATCTGTAACCTTGGGTAATTATGCTGTGCCTTGGTGTGTGCTTCCTTGGGTCCAACTTCTTTGGGACTCTCTGAGCTTCCTGGACTTCCTGAGAGTTTATTTTCTTTGACAGACTGGGGAAGTTCCCCTTCCTTATTTTTTCAAATAAGTGTTCAATTTCTTGTTCTTCTTCTCCTTCTGGCACCCCTATGATTCGAATGTTGGAATGTTTCAAGTTGTCCCAGAGGTTCCTAAGCCTCTCCTCCTTATTTTGAATTCTTATTTGTTCATTGCATTTTGGTTGAATGTGTATTCTTCCTTCTGCTCCAAACTGTTGATTTCAGTCCCAGTTTCCTTCCCTTCACTGCTGGTTCCCTGTACATTTTCCTTTATTTCACTTTGCATAGCCTTCACAGCATGACAACAGTGTGGTGGTTAACAGGCTAGGAGGTGGTCAAACATATGGTGACAGAAGATTTGACTTTAGGTGGTGGGCACACAATACACAGATGATGTATCATAGAATTGTACACTTGAAACTTATTTAATCTTATTAGCCATTATCATCCCAACAAATTTAAATTAAAAACATTTAGTGAAGGAATATTATGAACAATTTTATTCTCATCAGTTCTATGACTTAAAAAAATTGGCCATTTCATTAAAACCAAAAACTACTAAAGATTAATTAAAAAAATAGATAACCTGAATTTCCCTAATCAAAAAAATTAAATTTGTAATTATTGATAAAATCCCTCTCCCCAAATTCACAGTCCTAAAGAGCTTCACTGGAGAATTCTACCAAACATTTATAGAATAATTAACATAAATTCTATATAATCTTTCCTGGATAATAGAAGAAGAGGCAACAATTTCCAGCTTATTTTATGAGGACAATTAATCTTTATACCAAAACCAAATATTGTATGAAAAAAACATTACAGATCTGTATTTCTCATGAATTTAGATGCAAAAATCCTCAGTAAAATGTTTCCAAATACAGTTCAGCAATGTATAAAAATATGGAAAATGATCAAGTAGGATATATTTCACTTATGCAGATTGATTCAACATTTGCAAATCAAGTAATGTAATCCACTATCTCAATGGGTTAAAGAAGAATAATTAGATAATTATATTAATTGATGCATAAAATTAATTTGACAAAATACAAAGCCTCCAAACTTTCAGGAAGTTCAGAATAGAGAATAACTACCTCAACTTGACATAATCCATCTACAAAACTTATGGCTAACATTATACTTAATGGTGAAAGTCTAAATGCTTTTCCCCTAAGACTTAAGAACAAGGCAAGAATGTCCACTCTCATTACTCTTATTTAACATAATACTAAAATTCTAGCCATTGTAAAGTAAGGAAAGGAAATAAAATGCATGTAAATGGAAAGAAAGAAATAAGACTATTCTTATTTACAGATGACATGATTATCTATATATAGGACATTAAAATATCCCCAAGTCCTAACTGATATGGCTCAGTGGATTGAGTGCTGGCCTGCAAACTGAAAAGTCACTGGTTTGATTCCCAGTCAGGGTACATGGCTGTATTGTAGGCCAGGTCCCCAGCTGGGAGTGTGTGAGAGGCAACCAACTGATGTTTTTCTCACACATCAATGCTTCTCTCTTCTCTTTCTCTTTCCCTTCCCTTCTCCCCTAAAAATAAAAGAGAAAATAAAAAAATCCCAAAGTACCAACAAACAAATTTTTTCTTAAACTACTAAGTTCATCAAGCCCATAGGATATAAGATCAACATCCAAAATCAATTGTATTTCTCTCTACCACCAATGAACACATGAATGCCAAAATAAAAAATAAAATACCATATGCAACTGTACAAAAACTGAAATACTGAAGTGTAAATTTAACCAGAGACATATGGAAATTGGATGGTAAATATTATGAAACTGAAAGGATATTGGAGATACATACCATGTTCAAAGATCAGAAAACTCAGTATAGTAAAAATGTCACTTTTTTCCTAAACCGATATATAAGTTTAACACAATTTCCATCAAAATCCAAACAAAGATATTATAGATATTTAAAAAGATTATTCTTCCATTTCTGTAGAAAGGCAAGAGAACTGTGGTAAGGAACGAGTTGAAAAAAGGAAGCTGGAAGAAATCACTCTACTGGATATTGAGGCTTACTATACAGCCACAATAGTTAAGGAGTGTAGTAGTGGTAGAGTAACTGACATTTGGATGAATTCAATAGAATAGATCCCTACACAACTGCTTTTTTAAAAGATTTTATTTTATTATTTATTTTTACTTTTATTTAATTTATTTAATTTTTTATTGTTATTCTATTATAGTTGTCCCAATTTTTACCACTTTGCCCTCATCCACTCAGCCCACCCCCAGCTTCACACAGTTGTCCATGTCCATGGGTCATTCACACATGTTCTTGGACTAATCCTTTCCCCTTCTTTCCACAAATACTCCCCTCCCCCATTCCCTGTGGCTTCTGTCAATCTGTTTCATGTTTACATATCTCTGGCTCTATTTTGCTCTTTAGTTTACTTTGAGAAAACTAGTTTACTTAGTTTACTTTTAGTTTAGTTTAGTTTAGTTTAGTTTAGTTTAGTTTAGTTTAGTTTAGTTTACTTTAGTTTACCTTGTTCATTAGATTCCTCTTGTAAGTGAGATCATATAGTATTTTTCTTTCACTGATTGGCTTTCTCTGATGATTAGCGATGTTTTATTTCATTTAGCATAATGGTCTCTGGTTCCATCCATGCTGTTACAAAAAGTAGAAGCTCCTTCTTTCTTTCTGCTGCATAGTATTCCATTGTGTAAATGTACCACAGTTTTTTGATTCACTCATCTACTGATGGGCATTTAGGCTGTTTCCAGCACTTGGCTATTATAAATAGCACTGCTATGAACATAGGGGTGCATAGTTCTTTTGAATTGGTGTTTCAGGATTCTTAGGGTATATTCCCAGCAGTGGAATTGGTGGGTCAAAAGGCAGTTCCCTTTTTAATTTTTTGAGGAAATTCTAGACTGTTTTTGACAGTGTCTGCATGAGTCTGCATTCCCACCAATAGTGTACTAGGGTTCCCTTTTCTCCATATCCTCCTTAGCATTTGTTGTTTGTTGATTTATTGATAGCCATTCTAACAGGTGTAAGGTGATATCTCATTGTGGTTTTAATTTGCATTTCTCTGATGGCTGGTGACATTGAGCCTCTTTTCATATGTCTATGGGCCATCTGTATGTCCTCTTAGGGGAAGAGTCTATTCAGATACTTTGTCCATTTTTTAATTGGATTATTGTACAGGGGGGTGGAGAAAGAGAGGGAGAGAAACATCAGTTAATTGCCTCTCACACATCCTGAACTGGGGACCTGGCCCGCAATCCAGGAATGTGTACTGAGCGAGAATTGAACTGGCATCCTTTTGATGCACAGGTAGGGCCCTCAATCCCTGAGCCACACCAGTCAGGGTACCACATAACTGATTTTTTTAACAAAGACACAAGGGAATTCAACAGATGAATGGTAGCCTTTTGAAAAAAATGACACTGAAGCCACTAAATACTTATAGCTAGTTAAAATTAACATGGGACTAAACCTCATATTTTATATAAAAATTAACTCAAAATTGACCCATTAGATTTAATATGAAATTGTAGGTCTTATGGAAAAAACACCAAGAGAAAATCTCTGAAATTTAGGGCTAGACAAAGCATTCTTAGACATGATACCAAAAATATCATCTGTGAAAGGAAAATTGATAAATTGCAACCCATCGACATGGAAAATTTTGGTCTGTGAAAGACCCTGTTAAAATGTTGAAAAGACAAACTGCAAACTGGAAGAAAATATTTGCAAATCATGTGTATTTGGAGACTTTAGAAAATGCTAAAATCAGTATATTTTGCTCCAGAGCAAAATGATAGTATTGTTTATCTTAGCAACAGTCAATTTGAGAAGATTAGGATCTGGCATATTTACCTACATTTTAAAAGCGAAGAAATGCAGGTGCTACATGTTTGAGGGACTTACACGCAGGTACAAAGTTACAAAACTGGGTAATAAGGTGATAGGAAAGAGAAGCAAATATTTACTAGATTGGGACCCCTTCTTTGAGGCCACATTAAATTCCTCAAGCATCAACCACTCATTATGCCAAATTTAATTGAATCTTCCATAGGGCACAACTCTTAGGCTAGCCACAGATCCCACGCCTTGCTTTCTAGAAGTTCTCTTCTCCAAAATAACTAGGCAAGTATGTTGGGACAAGACTATGGAAAGTTCTGCATTCCAGATGAGGAGATTTGATAGTATTTGATTAGCAAATTGTTGAAGATTGTTGAACAAACAAGTGCTTTAGTGAGTTATATCTGTTCTGAAACATAGAGAA
>PVKM010030532.1:0-17221 GCA_004027735.1 Carollia perspicillata
GCTAGCTGCCCTCTCTGGCCTCACTGGAACATGAGGGAGGTGGACTCACTAGCTCTGCAGGCCTTTCCTGTGCTGGTCCAGTGTCTCTGTTAGCGCTGAGCACTTTGGGAGAATGCTAGGAGAGAACCTGCGAGAGGCTTCTCTTGGCAGGTGTTGAAATGAACATGTTTAATTGCAGTCCCCTGTTAGTGGACCAGTGGGCAGTCAGGAGGGCATTGGCCAGGCATCCTGTCCCAGGGAGCACAGACCCCAGTCCCTGAGCCTTGTCCAGACCTGCTGCTCACTGTCTGTGTGTTCCCACCCCCAGGGGCAGGCTCCTGCATGGACGGCACTTTACGTATAAAAGTATCACAGGTGACATGGCCATCACGTTCGTCTCCACGGGAGTGGAAGGTGCCTTCGCCACTGAGGAGCACCCTTACGCAGCTCATGGACCCTGGCTACAAGTGAGAAGGCTCTTTTTCTTCTCCTCCCCTCCTTTCTGTGGGTTCTTCATGACTCCGTCCCCTCCCCCTCCTCCCTTGGCAGCTCTCAGTGGCTCCCTTCCTGAGGGCTGGTTATGAGAAGCAGTGTGGAGTGTGGCTGCTGCTGCCTGCCCCATCAGCTCTGGGAGCACTTCCTGGCCTCTCCGCTATCACTTGAGACAGGAGTGATAACTCTCTAGGCCCTGGCCTTTGGTAGGTCTGCTTGCCGTGGAAATCTAGGTTTGAGAGATGTGTCACATCCTGCGCCCTGGAGAAACAGAGGTATGGGAAACTGAGCTGAAGCAGACTGGGAGGATGTGCAAAGGCACTCTCAAGTGCCTATATGGAAATCCCACCAGATTTCCTAGAAAGTGGGCTGGTGGACCCGGGGCTGGGATGGCAGGCTCAGCAGGCAGAGCCTCCCCCCGCCCCTCATCTAATGGCTCTCCCATTCCTCCTGATGGAAGCCCAGCCTCTCCGCACAGAAACTCCTGGCTTATTCAGAACACTTAGTTCTCCATTGCTCTTCTGGCTGGAGCACAGCTTCAGGGCCACTGCCAAGTGGGGTGCTGGGGCCTGAAAGCCGTAGGCCTCCTTCCAGCCCCCACCCTGTTTCAGGCCTCATAGGTACTTGGCCTGGTCTGGCATAGTCCCAAATGTATCAGAGGAACAAAATCCTGTTTTGTTTTTTGTTTGTTTGTTGAGGGTACAGGAGGAAGAACACTCTACCTTATCTCTCTTAGGAGTATCAGAAAAGGGGATCTGGGGTGGGTGGAGGTGGAACAGGGTCCATAGGGGGGATAAATGGTAATGGAAAAAATACAATAAAAAGTAATGTAATGAAATTAATTTTTGTTTAAAAAAAGGGGATCTGGGTCCTGGCTGGTGTGGCTCAGTGGACTGAGAACCGAACTGTGAACCGAAAGGTCACTGGTTCAATTTCCAGTCAGGGCATGTGCCTAGGTTGTGGGCTAGGTCCCCAGTAGGGGGCCCGTGAAAAACAACCACACATTGATGTTTCTCTCCCTCTCTTTCTCCCTCCCTTCCCTTCTCTCTAAAAATAAATAAATAAAGTCTTTTTTTAAAAAAAGGTAAAATAAATAAAATCTTTTTAAAAAAACAGAAAGAAAGAAAGGGAATCTGGCCCTGCAGGTTGCTTGGTTGATGTGTTGTTCCATACACCAAAAGGTTGCAGGTTCGAATCCCAGTCATGGCATATACTTAGGTTGCAGGTTTGATCCCTGGAAAGGGCATGTGTGGGAGGCAACTGATTGATGTTTATCTCTCATATTGATGTTTCTCTCTCTCTCCTTCTCTCTCTCTCTCCCTTCCCCTCCTGACCTCTCTCTCTAAAATCTTATTTTTAAAAAAGCATATCGTCTGGTGAGGATCAAATAAAATTTTTTCTTAATTAAAAAAAAGTTTAAAAAGGGGTAGGGAGTCTGACCCTAATCCAAAAGGTGACCTGCTTTGTTTGTGGCGTATGGGGTGGGGGCCAGGGAATGTCAGCAGCGGGGAAGAGAGCTGCGCGTGTCTAACCCGGGGGCCGGCCGTGTCTGTGAAGCAGCCGTAAGGTTAATGTGGGCATAGTTCCTGTCTCTGTGTGTGTTGTCTTGCAGCTGAATTTCTCCTCCTTTAAGCATCGTCCCTCCCCCTCCCCCTCCAATACAAACCCATAATTAAAACAAACAGCAAACAAAGGACCCCAACCACACTCCCCAGACTCAGCCAAGGTGGAAATGGAAGCTCATGCTTCAGGGATATTGTGTTCCATAAATTATCTTGCCTTTTTCCATTGTTATTATTACACTGTTTCATAACAAAATTACTTTGAACCATAAAGTTATAAATATATTTTAAAACTCCCTCTTGGTCACATTAGATTTCTGTGCATGTGGTATTGGTAGTTACTGTAGCAAAAGCTGTTAAGTACGACATTTGAAATTAGCCTGGCACAAGTGGAGAGAGCCCCCTGCCCCATTCCCTGCAGTGTCCCAGGCCACCAGGCTGCCTCTGTGGACAGCAGGCAGGGAGCAGGCCTCTTGCCTGGGCAGAGCTAGTAAAGAGAGGGAACGTGGGGACCACAGAGGAGATCCCAGGCCCTGAGAATTCGCAGGTCATCATTCCCGGTAGGTGACTGAGTGCAGACAGGTCTCAGCAGAAATGGCAGAAGTGCCCTCAGGTAACATTCGTGTGTATTTAAGGTTCAAGCATGTTTTCTTGGAAATGTAAGCACTGGGGTCTCCCAAAGCTCAAGAAATCTCACACACACACACACACACACACACACACACACGAGCGCGCACGCGGCCCAGCCCGGTACATTTTACATCCTCAACTCTGAACCTCTTTTTGGAGTCCTGCATTCCCCTTGGAACATCTTCCTGCCCTGAGGAGGGGGTTGGGCAACATTTCCAGTTCTCAGCAGCCTGGGGACCTTGGCCCCCAGAGGGCTCAGCAGATGTCATGTTGCCCCTCAGGCCCCTCAAAGTTCTGGACCCAACCCAAGTTCCCAAGCTTCTTATCCCCTGCTGCTGGCATTCCAGCCTGGCTCCACCCCCTCGCCTCTCCAGCAGCCCCTTAGTGAGCTCGAGCACCAGGGCACTGCTGACTCCCATGCACACGGCCCCCTCCCGTGCACTGTTGCCCAGGGAACCGGGAGCGGTGGGAACCAGCCACTGGCTTCGGCATGTTTCAATAAAGTTGCTGTGCTGGGAGCTGCTTAATCAAAGGCCTGTGTTATGGGCTCATTAGTGTGGTCCACCACAGGGGCCAACTCGCAGGGGAGCTCCCAGAAAGGCTGGCTGGGGCCCCACTCCCCAAGCACGCACCCTCACTCACCAAGGGGTTTCTCAGGCCCTTCCAAGAAGTCCTAGGAAACCCTCTGCCCCGCCCCCTCTGGTCCTCAGCTGTGGAGCCAACACCCACATCAACTCCCCTCCCCACCCCCAAAGCAGTCAGCATTTCTGCATCTGACTGCCTTTCCTTTAGGGTCTTGCCACTGTGGTCACAGGCAGCTCCCTAGCTTGTGGGAACCTGGGCCTGTAATTACTTGTGGGCCTCTAGATCTTCTGGAGCTGGCTGTCTCCCTGGGAGTCTGCAGGACCTCCTACAGGCCTGGGATTAGGCTCGTCACCAGTGAAGGCAAGAGACCCAGACTTCTGTTTTCTTGGCTGCTACTTGAACCTCCTCGTTGGTCCCAGCTGAATTGGGAGGGGCTGGGATGACTTTCTTGCATCAGCCCTCAACAGCCTTGGAAGCCCTCTTTCCCAGCCTTGGCACCTTGTGCTGGCTACCAGCCCAGGCCTGGTATCTCTTGGGGAAAAGGCATGGCAAAGACACCCCTCATGGGAGGAGAGTGACAAAGGAGAGGCTGAGAGAAAAAGGCAGAAGGTGAGGGAACCGGGGCCCTTTCTGGAGCTCGTGGAGTGTCCCCAGACAGGCCTCCACACTCACCTACTCCTGGGCTTGCGCCTGTTCTCCGTGCTCCTCTTCTCCCCAGTCTCTCCAGCCCCAGGGAAGTCAAGGCCCCCCGCACGCAAAGGCAGGACCCTCGGCTACCCCAGGGGGAGTGCAGCGGGTGCTGCCTGCCTCCTGGAGGAGCTGGAGAGGCAGGAATACTGCTCCAATTGCATAGGCTTCTCAGTTTCCAGGGGTTGACACCTTGAGTCCCTCTGCCCTACCATCTGCTGTTTCCATCCTCACTGGGATGGTAAAGGCTATCAGCCCGCTCCAGAGCTTTGCAGGCAGGTCTTCAGACCCTGGGGGAGGCCTGCCAGCATCTCTTCTGCATACCTTCCCCCAGCCTTCCTCTTCCCAGCGGCTTTAACAAGCCCTCTCCCTTGAGTCTGTCATCACCACACCGTCAGTGCTGTGAGGGGGAGCTTGCCCAGAGCTGAGCCGTTCACCCGTTCCCAGCCAGGGCTGATCTGCAAGGGGAGAAGGCGGCCCGGGAGGTTACACAGGGGTCACATCACCAAACATGAGAATATTTTTTACGCCCTGCAGTGCTTTGTCAGCTGTGTGGTGTCTGACGGCTCACCCGGTGGTGCCCCTATGCCCTGCCCGCCCTGATGGGAGGCCCCGGGCTTGGGAGAAGACACCCGCAGCTGTTCTGAGTGGGCTCCCCATTCCAGGCCAGGTTGGGGGACTCACTGCTGGGCTCTCCTCTCTGACTCACCGCTGTCCTGAGGACAGGCTCCTGCCCTCTCCTGTCCCCGTCCACCCACTTGGACGTGTGAAAGACACTTGGTAATCCCAGGCCCAGGCCCTGGGCAGCCTCTCTTTGGTGCCTCTACTGTTTCTCTGTCCACTGGTGAACCTGGCCACAACCGTGCTCCCTGGAAGCCTTTGCTTGGGCTGTCCTGGTGGCCTCGTCCAGGAGCACACCCGTTAGGGCTTAAATCCCAGCATTGTGCCTCGGGAAGTATACCACCCTCCCTTTCAGGAGAGGCCTGGGTTGGCCCGCTGTGCCCTCACCAGCCAGCAGCCCCAGCAGGAGGAGTCCGAGCCTGCTCCTGGCCGCCAGAGCCAACCGCTCACCACCCACCATGAACAGAAGACGAGTGAGGCCTCTCTATGCTGCTGCCACTGCGGCCCTCGCTGCCCCACACACCTCTGCCCCGCCCCGGCCCAGAGAGTCCCCGGGCTGTTTTCTGGCCTGGGTCCCGCCTGTTGGGTGAGGGGGATGCAGACTGGACCGCTTCCCCATCCCTGCCTCCTCCACTGCCATCGAGGGAGCCAGAGCAGCTCCTTGGCAGGCCCCACCCTGTAAACAACACATTTCCTTCCCTCAGAGAAGGAAAGGGAGGGAAAAAGAAAGCCAAACTTGTAGGGAAGCAAGAACAACGTGTCAACACGAAATGCAAACAAGGCCCCAGACAAAGTGTGGATTGTCATACCGAGGGGAAGGAGGGGGCATTGTCAGCACTGTGTGCAGACTCAGAAATATCAGCGACCACAGACATTTGAATCAGATCTGCAACAGCTGAGCTTCTGCCCGCAGCATAGCCGGGCCTGCCCAGGGCAGGCACTGACAAAAGATCACTTTTTGAGTTTCTTTTGGAACTTTCTGGGGCCAGGGGAATTGGGAAGTTGTTGACAATCCTCCCTCATCACCAACCAGCCAGGCTGTCCTAAGGTACCTGGTGCAAGTACTTCGGACTGAGTTCTAGATTCCAGGCCCCCTCCCTAATAAAGGGCGGGGCGGGGGAGCTGTAGCCAACGACTCACCTCTGTTGGTTCAGCCTGTGCCCTAACTCCTTTCCCCTGTGAGCCTGGGTGCTTGTCAGCACTCCTCTTACCAGGATCTCCTGGTGTGTGCCTTTAAAAAATGTGCATGCCTTGGCCGTGCCCAGGATATTCTGATTCAGGAGGTCTGGATGGGGCCTGGTTTCCGTATTTTCAAAAATTTCCCAGGGGAGTTTGGGTGGCTTTCCCCTCTCACTGGAGAGCCTCTTTCCCCCAGGACCATCTGTGTACAAATGCAAGTATTTCATGCCCAGCTCTTGGGGAGTGCAGGCACCAGTGAGTGCTGTTAGAATTTTCTTTCTTGTTTAAGTTCTCATTATTATGATTTCTACTATTTTCTGGACTAGAGTAACTGTGTGCATTCTCCAGCTGGTCTGGAAATTGGCTCTGCTGCCCCACTTAGAAACCATCCTTGGGCATGGTTTGCCTTCCTAACCAATTGGCCACCCTGGCTTTCAAGCAGCTATATGTCTACAGTGGTCAGGGCTCCAACCCTTTTGAGCTAAGCTACTGGCCAGGAGATACATGGCTAGTTGGGGTTGGGATTATTGGTTTTCCAAGCCATTGGTCAAAGCCAAAGTCATCTTCATCTCCCCATTCAGAGCAGAGAGAGGGGTCAGCACTGAGTATACAAGGCTTCCAGAATTGGGATAGCTTTCCCAGACTAGAAAAGAGCATCCTCTACTGCCCTGGTTCAGATCACCATTTTTTTAATATATGTATTATTTCATTTTTAGAGAGAGGGGACAAGAGGGAGAGAAACATCAATTGGTTGCCTCTAGCATGCCCCCAACTGGGGACCAGCCTGCAACCCAGGCATGTGCCCTGACTGGGAATCAACCTGGCAGCCTTTCCGTTAGCAGGCCGCCACTTAGTCTGCTGAGCCACACTAGCCAAGGCAGACCACCATTCTTTTAAATTCCAGGAGACTCGTCTCCTCTTGACACCTGCTTGTCTGCAAAATGGAGATGAGAGTTTCCTCCCTCACAAGACCGCCATGAAGATTCAGTGACACGATACAGGTCGAGCACTAAGCCCAGTGCCTGGCACGCAGAGGAGGTGCTGCTTCTGCTGGTGGTGGTGGTATCATTACCACTGTCATTGTCATAACCATTCCTGTTATTATTTGTGGCCGAGCCAGGCAGCTCCACGGGGACCCAGTGAGCTTCAAGAACCCCAAGCCCCAGAATTGCACAGGCTTTTCCCACAGTTGTATCACAACGGGGAGTCTGTTACTCGTGAGAGCTCCCAGGAGCCGCTCCATCACAGCTGTCTATCTCCAGTGTCCTGTTGATAAGATCTGTTAACATTCTCAGCTCTGGGTCTGAAATATACAAAGAACAGGGCCTGTTTGTTGAATTCAAACGGCTAAGGTTTAACTCCCAAAGGAAATTAAATTAGGTGCCTGGAGCTACGACAGTCTGTCGTGTTTCTTTGCAGGGAATGTCACCCTTAATATCATGCAGATCTCATGTATAATTTTACCCCCTTTAGTTTCTTTAAAATGATTTGAAGTTTGCAGCAGGAACCAGCAAATCAGCAAAAGTGAAGATTGAGTAGTAATTAGGGTTTGTCCCCCTTTTTTGGTCCTGCCATCCCCTCCCCCAGCTGAGTACAGAATGAGTCCACACAGATGGCACCCTACACCCTTGGTAGTTGTTCTACTAACAGCCACCGTAACTCCCCCTCTTCACCACCAACTCCAGACCTTCGTCAGAGGAACTAGCTTCGGACTGAACTCGGCCTTAGTGGGGTTATCTTTACTGTTGTTGAGAAACAGCTCTGTGGAGCCTCACTGGGTGGCCACAGCCCCTGTGAGCCCTCCCCCACCTCATCGCACCCGAGAACTAGTTACAGTCCCAGGCCTATTTACCTCTCTGGCAGGAAGGTCTCTCCCCCCAAGTTATTTGTGGGTTAGAAATCAGCCCAGCCTGGCCCAGACTGGAGCCATTGTAATGTAATTGGGTTTTAGGTATGCCTGTGTTTGTGCTAGCATTTGAAGAGATGGCAGCAAGTCCCGGAAATGCCAAAAATATGAATGTGACTTTTGTACTACTCAAGCAAACTGGTGATAACTGGTAGAGAAACTCTGGACTGGGTGGGGGAGGAGGAGAAGCCATGGGCTAAGAGGAGGAGGAGCAGGGGCAAAACCCCTGTGGGAGGATCAGTGTGTGATCGGGAACTAGTCACTGTCGTCTGTGAGAAGAAGGGAGCCGGTCCCACGGCGCCAACCCGCAGGAAGAACAGGGTGGGAGGGGCGCCTCAGGCGGGCATTTCCCTAGACCCGGTCTCTCTGAACCTTGCCTCTGTCCTCACTTGAGGCCTGAGCTCCTCAAACAGACTCTTGAGTGAGGAGATGTGGGCCGGTGGTTGGAGCTGTTTAGTTCCCATCTGTGGCCTCCCAGCCCGGGAGGGAGACGTCCTTTGGCTCCCTGTCAGCCAAGCGTGGGAGCATGCCCAGGAGGGGCATGGACTCTCTTCGTTCCTGTGTCCCTGGGGCTCCCCCCAGGGCTGGGCCTAGCAGCAGCGCCCAGGGATGCTGTGGAATCGAGGAGATGGCTGGGCAGACGAGTAGAAGAATAAACAAATGCGTAAAAGTCACAGGGTAAGCGTTCAAGATATGGTCTTGTCTCAGCCACTCCAGCTGTGTGGCATTGGGCGAATTACATAACAAGTCTGTGCCTCAGGTTCCTCGTCTGCAAGGAGACGGAGGAGATGAGGTCGAGAGCATGCAGCAGGATGCCCAGCGTGGCGGTGGCTGGTGTGTTCACGTGGGGTAGTTTTCTCCCATTCCTTGTTCCTATATCCACCCCGCCACTTTCCTGCCTTTGGAGCCCTCCATCCTGTGAGGCCCCTGGTGACCCTGCTGCTTTTCTTTGCCATCTCACTTCATCTCACAGGCTGACCGTAATTCTGAGCGTTGAAACTTCTGTTCTTCTTAGAGAGTACAGCTCCCAGGGGAAACCTGATGGGTATTTTCTCAAGTTCTTGATCCTCATCCTTCTCATAGGGGGTTTTCTCTCAGAGGAGCCCTCTACCAGGATCTTTACCCACTGTGGTTTTTCCTCTGTGCCCCACCCAGGGCAGTCAGAGTTTGCTGGAGGAGGCAGAGCAGAGGCAGGTAGAGGCACAGCTCGGGGGTGCAGAGGGGTCTGGGGCAGAGGCCAGGAGGCCCCATGGATTAGCACAGGGAGGAGGGGGCGGAGAAAGGGATCAGCTTGGGAAGAGGAAAGACATCCTCAGCCCGGGTCTGGTGTGGCGCAGGCCTGGGTGAGCTTGGCCTGGTTCTGCAGAGCACGCCTAGCGGAGGAGCCGGCTGGGAAAATGGTCCATCAGGTTGAGGAAGGCCTGAGTGCGTGCCCTTGGACACTCCCATGGGCTGTGAAACTTCTTTGGGGGATGAGGGTGTTGGCTGTGCCAGCTAAGTAGCGGGGCCGACTGTCCGAGATGTCGATACGTGGTGACAAGGCATCAGACTGGAGCAGCAAAGCGGGATAGCCAGAGGCAACCTGGAGAAGAGGTTTCTAAAAGGAAGTTTCAAAGAACTCAGTGGCTGAATGGGGCTGGTGGGACGGGGTTGGGAGCCTCCAGCCTGAGAGAATGTGGATACTGCCAATGGAAATGGCAGTTGAGAGTCCCTTTCCCATAGGTAAAATGACCGATTGGTGCACAGACGTCTCCAATGTACCTTCCGGGGCATTTCCAGATTCTAGACGGGGCTTGTATTCCAAATCCAAACAGATTCTTTTTGTCCTACCGAGTGAGGCCGAGGGGGAACATGTGACCTGGTTGGGCAAGAAGGATGTTGGCAACTGCTCTTCTCTGCCCCTCAGCTTTTGTTTCCCTCCAGCGCACTGAAACATGCAGGAGGCCTGAAAGGCCAAGACAGTATTTTCCCACCCATTTCCATAGCTCTTCTGGGACCATCACTGCTGTCCCTCCAGGTGTCCCCACCTTGCTTCCCCATTGTCCTCTGATGCCCTTCCTTCTCTGCCCTCATTCCTTTGAGGATGCAGGCAAGTGGGCGTCAGTGGCGGGGGGGGGGGGTGCGGGGGCAGGTGACAGTCAAGACAGGCCTCCAGCACTTCCGTCTGTTCCTGGAACAGACCACCCTGGGCTCGTGTCTCCTCGTGGCCGGAAGAAGGTCCATAGCTTGACAGTTGGCAAAAAGACCATATACTTAAAACATGAAATAAAAGCCTGTCTTGTGATTTCTTCCCAGATTCTGTTGACTGAAGAGTTTGTAGAGAAAATGTTGGAGGACTTAGAAGATTTGACTTCTCCAGAGGAAGTAAGCCTGCGGGACTCTCTCTGACAGAGGGTTCGGTCTCCAGGAGCGCATGTGCATGTGTGTCTGTCTGTCGCTCTCATTCTGCCCCTCCCTCCCTTCTTCTTTCTCTCCCAGATGCAGGGATAGGCTGGAAAGGAGACCCGGGAGATGTTAAAGAGCTTTATTTCTCTCTGTCTCCCCACCACCCCCAGCCCTCATAAGGACACCCAGCAAACTGAGTTGCCAGCTCCTGAGAACCTCATTGAAGAGGCAGCCAGGGCCTTCAGGCTAGTACGAGTTCTCCCCAGCCCCTGCTGTTCCCTGGCAGGTTCTGAACAGAAAGCTCATGCCTGCTGCCAGAGAACATTCCACTGGGGAGTTCTGGTGGGCAGCAAGGGACTCCTGCTCTCGCCTTAGGCCACCCAGGAGCCGCTCTCCTGACTCTCTTCTCTAGCCTTAAGCTCTCCCCTCTTGGTTGCTCTTCCAACCCTAACCCAGAGCCTGAGGAGCTGGCAGGCCAGGCAGGGGCTTGTGCTTTCCTTGGCTCCTCTTCTGGGGTACAGGACCAGAGCCCATAATCCCCTTTGTTTTTCTTCCTTATTCCTGGCATCCTCATTTGTGGGGACTTACCTCATCCTGGAAAGTCCCTTCCCCTCCCCTGGCCTCCTACTAAGCAGCAGCCCAGTGGGGTCTGAGTCTTCCTGGCCTTGATGCCCCACAGGTTAGTAGAACATTAGCAAGCTGGCCTCCAGCCTCTGGAGAGTTGTCTGAGCCCTCCCCTGCCTGTGGCAGAGACAGGCTCTTCCCTTGCCCTTTCTGCCAGGAAATGTGTTTAGGGGAGAGCTGCTTCACTTCCCAGGGGCCAAGCTTTCATGCCAGAGAGAGGCCAGCCAGGGCTGGAGGTCCCAGCTGCCGGGGCTCCTAGGGCCACATCAGACAGTGCACGGTGGCTTCCAGGTCTGCCAGGTGGAGGAGAGCACACAGGGCAGGACTGCCCTGTCCATGTATGTCTCCAGGCAGACAGGAACTTCTCAGAGCCTTAGGTCACCCCAAATAAGATAGTATCTTGTCTATCCTCTGGGATGCAGCCTGATAAATTAACTCATTTATACATTCAAAAGTCACCAAGCACCCAGTCTGTGCCAACCAATCAGCCCCCACAAGCCACTGGTCCCTGAGGCCCAGCTCCCATTCAGTCAGACCAGAGCCAGCTGCCCAGAAGCGCTTCCGGAGAGGCCATGTAGCCCTGGGGTGGCCTTGTGCCAGGCTGCTGCTTTGAGCTTGGGTGTTGAGGGGTTGAGAGGGGGACAGTCCAGGCAGGAGGGACAGGAGCCAGGGGAAGCTTAGGAAAGTAGGTCACTAAAAATGACTTTTTTTTCTTTCCTGTCCGGAGGCTGTCCCCACACCCTGCCCTACTCTCCACTCTAGTCCTGGCTCGGACAGTCCCCCACCAGAGGGAGGGAGCGGGAGGCAGCCAGGAAATATCAGGCCTGTTCAATTCCAGCCCCAGCTCTAGGCAGGCCAAGGGCCTGCTCTTCCCTCCCATCCAGTCTGGCCTGACTTCTCGCCTAGCCCCAGTACAGTGGGAGTCATGAAAGGCGGTCCTATTTCCAAGTCATGTACATCTGTTGAGCACCAGCTGTGTGCTGGACCACATTCAGAGTCCCAGACTACCGAGGGAGTAATACATGTCAGCCTTTCCCCCTTACACCCACCAGAAGCTCTAGAAGCAAAACTGTAAGCAAATCCTTGATTCCCTGGGTGAGGCAGGAAGACCTTGGACTCTCTTTGGGACCACTCTCAGGCTGGTAACCCCGGGAAACAGATGAGAATGAATGAAGGGGAGCAGGGCAGAGGGTGCATTCCTCCTAAGGATGCACCAGATCCAAGAAATCACCTCCAGCCATACTCATTCTCTTCCTTCGATCCCTCCGAGGCCAAGTCAGGGCCTCCTTCCCTTGGACCATTTGGCAGAGGCTGAGAGGGAAGGGTCCAGGGTCCTTCTGCACCAGCCATCAAAAGAGAAGCCAGGGCAGGGATAGGTCTGTCGTGTTAGACCTCAAGCCATTTCTCTGTAGCATCTGCACCCTCCCCCTGCCCCCCATTCTCCAGCCCAAGGGCCTCAGGGAACAGATTCCTTACATGCTTGTGGCCAGAGGCAGAACCAAGGAAGTGAGCTGGAGAGAGGTCAGCACAGTCAAGAAAGAGTTAGAAAACATGCCTCCTCCAACCCCCCTAGTTAATTATTGGCCTGGGGCGGGGAGGGGGGATTGAAGGGGAGAAGGGGTCACCTAACTCCAGCAGCTTGACTCCAGCCACCCACCTGGGTCTCGCATTTGAGATTAAAGCCTATCAGCCAGTGGCCTTTCTGACCCAGCGCCCAGGATTGGGCCTGGGTGGGGGCCCTGGCCACTCTCTAGAACGCCGCAAAGGAAACAGTGGGTTCGGCTAACGTGTGCACTCCGGCTCTGTGCTTGTTCCCTCCGCAGTTCAAGCTCCCCAAAGAGTACAGCTGGCCCGAAAAGAAGCTGAAAGTCTCCATCCTACCTGATGTGGTATTCGACAGTCCGCTGCACTAGCGCGGGCTGGGCCCTGCAGGGGCCAGAGGAGAGCCTAGCTGCTCCCCAGTGACTTCCGGTTGAACAGCTGTGTAAGAGAGTCCCACCAAGAAAAGGAAGGACAAGTGTGAGGATGACTGAGCAGCCACGCACCTACAGCCCGGCGGGATGCCGGGCACGGGCAGCTGACCCCCACCTCACCTGCAACGCCACACCCACATGGACGGGCCCTGATCCCACTGGGCACTGAGCGGGCAAATGCAAACCTTCACACTTTCTGCTGCCGCCGCAAGTTCTGGTTTGAGAAGTGACTCTGGACCTTCGATGTGCCTCTAGGTTTCAGGCCTCCTTCTCACCTACCCCGTGCCACGCAGCCCAACAGGAAGGAGGTGGAGCGGCCCTGTTGGTTCAGTGCCCAGCTCAACTCTGGGAAGCCTCGTGTAGTCAAGCTCCTCTCACCACGGAACAATTCCTCTGATCGTGTTTGGGTTGCTTCCTCTATTTTATTTTGTAGAAACCGATGGTATTTTATTGGTCTACAAAGATGTCCAGAAGCTGTGTATATAATGTTTTTTAAACAGGACTTTTTCCCATGAACTTTTGCATTCTGTCAGACAGGGGCCTGGGGCTGTGTGCCCCTGAGCCGCCACCAGAGAAGGTGCCGGTGTTCGCCTGCCAGCACAGGGCCCAGAGGAGCCAGCTGCAGAGAGGGGCTTTTTTCCCCATGGTGGCCGGCTGGGGCCTGGGGCAGAAGAGAGCTGAGGCGCTCCCCATGCGGCCCTGAGCCCAGTTCAGCTGGGGCCAAGCAGGGATGCTGCTGGTCCCCAAAGTGGACTGGGCCCACAAAGTTTAGGGACCATCAGGGTCTCAGAGACTTGGTGGCCTCAGCTTCATTTCCCAGGCCTTTCCCACCCAACCACGTTTGCCTGGGACAGGGTGAGGCCCAGCAGCTCACAGTCATCCCCACTGTCACTCAGGGCTGGGCCTCCAGCTCTTCGACCACTCCTGTCCCATTCCCTCATCCCCTGGGCCTCCCGGCCTCCAGGCTGCAGGACTTTGGCTTATTAAAAACCAAGAAATTAACCTCTCAACATGTCTATAACTTTGATTTTGCAAACACCACACTCTGCTGCCCTCCTATCCTCCCTGCATCCATTCGTTTCTCATCTCTCATTCCTCAGTCCTGTCCTGTCCCCTGTCCTGCATCTGGGCCTCTCATGGTCCTTGGTCCCTTGCCCCAAAACCGCAGTTCTTGTGGTCTTCCTCCCAGAAGCCCACCTATCTCTGGCCTGTGTTTTTGGGGCTCCTCTTGGGTTATCTCCCACTTCTGCCCTGAAATCAGAAGCCCCTTTCATACCCTCGTACCCCCCTACTCTAGGGACTGCTATTTCAAGATCATCCTTCAGGCCTGTCTGAAGCAAAGCCATTTTGTCAGGGACCATGATCTGCCCCGTCTACGCTGCCATACACACGGACACCGCCAGGAGTGCTGCAGGTGCAGGATCCCTCCAAGGAGAGGTCCAGCCAAAGAGCTGTCTCCAGGGGTCATGAAGGCTGTGACCGGCTCTCCAGGAAACAGTAGTTGGACTTCCAAGGGACCTGCGTCCTTCTCTGCACACACCCTCAGGGCCACCTGGTTAACTCCCTCAAACTTGGAGCTGCAAGGCAGAGCAGCCTGGAGTACCCGGAGAGACGGGCTTCAGGCTCCCAGCAGCCAAGGTGGAGCCATCTGGACCTGACGTTGGCAGCAGCTGTGCCTTGTCTGAGAACTTCTCAAAAGACGTTTCCTGGCCTTCACCCACTGCAGCATCCCTGCCTCTGAAGCTCTTGTCTTCTGACGTTTCACGACCAGAGATGCTCCATCAGCTCTCCTCCATTCCTTGCCACCCTGACCTACCTCTCCACCAATCCTTTCTTTCTGGGGCCCTACCTCTACCTGCCTGGTTTGGTGGCGGGGAGGGAGCTATCTTCTGAACTAAGATTTGTCATCAGTAAATGAACTCCTAATGCTGAACCCGTGAAGCCTGTGATCCCCTTCCTGCTCCACCATGTAAGGAACCTCCAAGGTCATGCTGAAGCCAGGCCTCCATTTCCTCTCCCTGCAGTGCATTGGCTGTGGTGCAGTGGCAAGACACCGCCGTCCCTGACCAGGCCTCCTTCCCCTTGTGCAGTGGTGCCTTCTTCCTGGGGGTTATTCTGGGAAGGGGTCTCCATTGAGCTGGCTGGTGAAGGGGAACCGTCACTGGGAAACAAGCAAGGCCGACCACGTCCCGTGCCCAGCACAGCCCCTGAAACATGGTGGGTGCTCACTAAATGTGTCCCTTCTTTCCCTCCCTGTAGCCCTTTGGGAGCCCTGACTTCATAGTGAGTGGGGAAGTAAGATGCTTCCCTCCCTTATCTGCCTCTTCCACAGGCTTCCTTGAGGTTTGCCAGGTCCTGCCTCTCCCTCCGGGTGATGCTAGGAAGAGGCCCCGTGACATTGTCTGCCTGCTGCATCAGGCAGACTCCCGTGGCCCCCTCCTGCAGTGTGGGCTGCAGGAGGACTGCAGACCCAGCTGCCATTGGCGGGGGTGCAGAGGCTCATGCAAGGTCTCAGGTCTGGCCGGGGAGCTGGTACTTCTTCCTGCCCTTCTCTTCCTCTTCCAAAAGCCAGGCTTCGGGGCAGGAACTGGGAAGCCATGGGGGGAGTCTACAAGGGCTAGAGCTTTTTTAAAAAATGAACACAGGGTCTTGGGACTGGGTTTTAAGGTTGAGTGGAGAGCAGGAAAAAAACCTGAATGTTGGTGCCCCTGTGGGGCTGACCAGTGAAGAAATCTCTTGACTATTTTTGTATCTGGTTGTCTTTCCCCTCTGGCTTCCAGGTCCTCTGTGCCAGGTGAGGTTCCTGGGTCCCTGCAGAGAGAGCCCTCCTTTTGTGCAAGTATCCAAATGCTGCAACGAGCAGGCTTTTGTAAAAAAAATTTATTAGTTTCTGATGTCAGTGGCGACTCAGTTCCCAGGGGCTGCAGCCAGCCAGGAACTTTTGTAAGAATTTTGGGTGACTTACTTAGATGTCATTTCTTTCTCGCCCCCTCTTCCTCTGTGTAACCTCAGTGCATTAAACATATTTGCAGAAGTGCTGGGTCTTGTGCTCCTTTCTGGCTGGGAGTAGGGGAGTGGGAAGCCTGGGCCCAGGCAGAGAGGGTGGATTGGACTTGGCCATTTAGAAGAAGCTGGGGTGGAGAAAGGTCCTGAAGACTCTTCTGGGAAGTGGAGGGGGTGCCAAGGAACAGGATCATGCAGCTGGTGACGTTTCAGTTGTGCAGAAATTACTGCAGGGACGGCCTCTCTTTCACTTGGTTTTGAACTCCTCCAAGGTCAAGGGGGTAGAAGCATGGAACACAGTCTGGAAAGATGAAAGGGTGGGTAAAGAACCTTCATTTTCCTCCTATCTTCCTCTCACAAAAACAAAAAACAAAACCCTTCCCCTTGGGAAGATGGCCCTTCCTCACCTCCAGTTTGGAGTCCCATTCCCACTTCCAGCTAGGGCCAGGAGGAGGCTGCTTCTCTCAGGGGCTTCAAAGTTCAACTTCTGAATCCAGAGCCTGAGGGCAGGATGGAGAGAAGCTGCCTCAGCACCAGCACACCCACTGGGCGCCACTGAGGCTGGCCCACCCTCCCTATCAACTTCTCTGGGCCTGGTCTGGGTGAGGAGGTGGGTGGCTCCTCCTTCCCTGGATTGCCCAACTCCTCTCTCCCAGAGCATCATGCAGAGAACCAGAGTTCAGTGCCCACAGGGGAGGCAGAAACAGGCAGGCAAGAGGGGGCCTGCAGTGAGACAGGGGTCTTGGAATCTGCTGGACTGCTCTGGGGCCTCACACATTCTTTCCCTTCCTGCCAGGCCTGAGTGTCTGTCCAAGGGAGTAGCAGGCAGGGCCTTTCTTCCTGGTCCTCTGGTGGGTTGGAGCTGTAGTACCTGCAGCCTCTGCTGGGGCAGCTGGTTGAGGTCCTGGAGGCATCACAAGGATCACGAGAGGGGAGGAAGAAGGGTGTCAGCCCTGTGAAGGGACTATCTGCTCCCTTCCCTGACTTCTGTGAGAGCTAGCTGTATCTGGGGGCCTTACCCAGGAGGAAGTCAGCACGGCTCATTGGCCTGTGACCTCCTACTGTATGGTGCCTGGCGTCTGGAGCAGTGGAGCAGGTCCTGGAGCAGGCCCTCAGTCCCTGTGGCAGTCAAAGCAAGGGAACTGGGAGGATCTGGAGCCAGGCTAAAAATCCCCAAAAGCCCAAGCCATTCCCCTTCCCCTTTCTCCTTGGAGCCCGGTGTGGAGCCGTGGGGTGTGGGGGGAGATGCTCATCTAACTACCTTAGAAGGACCCAGGGTCAGGGTGAGGCTCTTGCTCCAAAGAGTACAGAACAAGATCCTGTGCTTGGGTGATTCCAGGAGACAGGACCAGGCTGGGGTTGTTTCTGGAAAGAGAAGGGTTCCTGGGGGTGGGAGGTTGAAAGGAGCTCCGATGAGGATAGATGGGGTGGGGGACACAGGCTTCCTGGCCAGGGCCTGGGGAGCCTGAGAAATGTGCCAAACTGGCCTGACCAGGAGAATGCATGCTGAAAGTGACTCAACCCAGCCTGACACAGAGACAGCTGCAGGCTGCAGAGGGGGAGCAGGTGGGGAGGCCGGGGTGGGGTGAGGGGAG
>PVKM010030533.1:0-17236 GCA_004027735.1 Carollia perspicillata
AAGTATGTTTACTTTGAGGTAATTCTTTCAGCTGTACACTTATGATTTGTATACTTTTCTATGTGTGTTATACTTCAGTTCATAAAAACTTAATAAAAGAAGAATGAATGTTGAATTTTGCAAAGGCATTTTTAGCATCTATGAAAATAATCATATAAAATTTCTCCCAAAATCTATTAATATGGCACATTGGTCTGGGTCCAATCAAAAGATTAAAACCACACAGGAAGTTAATAGGAAAGGTTTAACTTATAAGAATTACTAACTATGATAAAAAAGTGTCTGTAAGATATAAGAAAGCTCCATATGGTACTCTAGGGCTGACTGAAGAGTATCCCAAGAAGGAAAAGCTTGTGAATAATCAGACCTCGTTTGAGAAGGTGTGGTTTAGCCACCAAAGCAGAGTTCATTAGTTTAGCTCTTCTGGAGTTGCTAATCGAACAATGGAAATCCTCTGGGAAGCGGCTGTGAGGAGCATGCTAAATCATAGTAATAGATTCCCTAAATCTAAACTGTACTTTCATTTGGGAATAAACCTTACTTTTACTAGTCGCTTGATATGTGGCTGCATTCTGTTTATATTGTTGTTGATGTATCATTACGGCCCTTTAAACAAAGAAAAGTATAAAAAATATATTGTCTGTATTGATTTTATAATCACCTAAGTAAATGTTCTTCTAATTATTTTTCATTTGATACTTTTTGAGTTTTACAAAAATACAATCATTTCGCCTGCAAATATTTCCTTTCTTCGCCATTTCTGTTCCTTATTTTCATCAGGGTGTTGTAATCTGACTTGTTTTTAAAGAGCCAACCTGGCCTGCTGTGCTAAGGATACAAGGAGCAAAGGTGAAAGCAGAGAAACTAGTTAAGAGGCTTTTATAATAACGCAGACAAAGGATGATGATGGTGGCACAAAGCAGGGGGCAGATGAGTATAGCAGGACAGATAAGAAGTTATTGAATTCAGGGTATGTTTCAAAGGTGGTTCAGTAGGATGTTTGAAAGACTGGGCAGGTTCTCTAAGAAAAGAGAAGAATCACAAATAACTCTAAGGTTTTTAGTCTGAGCAGCTAGATGGTAAAGTTGCCATCAAGTCAAACATGGTAGGATGTGGATGGAACAACTTTTTGGGGAAAGATTATTTCAGTTTTGGAAATACTGAGTTTAGTATATCAAAAAAAGACACAGTCAAAAAAAGACACAGCTGAAAGAACAAATCAAAAGAACAATTCAATTAATCTCTCAAACATGAATGATTCTGCAATATTCCAAAATTGCTATGATAAAGGACAGAGAGGGTTATGCCACAGTACACACTCCACTTCACTACAAAGAAATGATTCTCTGAAACTTGCCAAAAAAAACCAAGAAGCTTCACAACACGTACTATCTTCCCATGGCAGAAACTGGCCTAAATCCTCATTGCTATGTGCAGGGAGAACCAAAATACAGGCCTTACTAAGGCAAAACCAGAAATCTCAAATTCTCCTGCACTATATTCCATATGATCTTTGTACATGAATAAAACAAGTGAAGGGCTGGTATCTTGGTATAGCAGGTAACACTAAGCTCACAATAGTTAGATACATACATACATATATAGATACATAAATAGATAAATAAATTTGAGAAAAAGAAAAAATTCCAGTTCATGGTGCTAGTGATATATTCTTCTGTGCCAAAGACCTGACAGGTTTACTTCAAAGCAGACATCTTGCATCAAAAATCTGAACTCTAAGACTTTAAATTTTCCTATTTTTCAGTATGATATATTTGTCTTTATTCCATGCTACCTCCTTTCATTTCTGCAAGAAGTCATAAGGAACAAAATATTGTGCATATGAGAAAATTAAAGTTTGCAACCATTGTTGACATATAAAAGTAGCCAAAATTAGAATTGGTATCTCCCACATCCTTTGCCAATGATACTCTCTCAAATAATTTCTTCCCTTTCCTCCTCCCCCTTCCCTCCTCTTCCTCTCCCTCCTTTTGAAATGAAGACATAAAGATAATAAAAAACTGCCAGAAATAAAGATATCAGGCTTTTTGGACTACAGCCATACCTTTTAGGCTGACATCAGGTGACTTCATGCTCTTTTTTTTTATTGTTGTTCTATTACAGTTGTCCCAAATTTTCCCCGTTGCCCTCCCCTACCCTGTCCATCCCATCCCACTCCCACAGTCAATCCCTACCCTGTTGTCCATGTCCATGGGTCCCTTATACATGTTCCTTGACTACACTCTTCTTATCTATTGGTACAAGAGCAGGATGCTACTGCCCATCTACAAGTCCCTTCACCCTTAATGCAAACCACTTCTTCTCTAATGGACACTGCAGTCATTCCCTGGGAAATTACTACAGTGCATATGAATAGATCCTCTGTGTTCTTTCTCCTACCCTTCCCACCCTCTCCTCCATCCACCCCACTACAGTGACCAACTGGTTCCCCACACCCTTTCACCTAAGCATGGGATCCTAGATTAGGCAGCAGACAATGAAGCACACACTCTGGACCTAACCTTCCTTCACTGGCATCCAGGTGCCCACCACTTACCATCTGCATTACTGAGGGTAAATTACTTTATTTTTCTGTTGCCCTTTCCCTTTTGTAAAAGGGGGAAATTAATACTACCTACACTGTAGAAATCTTAATAGATTTGATGAGTTCGAACACACGAAAAACTTAAACAGGGCATCTGAAACAGAAGTTTAGTCTTTCAGGGTATCCTATTCAATAAATAACCAAACTATTGACAGAGAGACACTTTGAAGGAATAACGCAGGAGTTTCAAAGTACAGAGTGATTAATTTGGGCAAGCTTTCAATAGAAATCATCACAATAACCTTGTATTCCTGTCCACTACCACCTCCTTAAATAGAGAGGTCATGTTACAATATCTTTTGTATTACTTCATTTGGTCATTTATAGATGTCAGTCCAAATTAGAACAGTAAGATTTTCAGGGGAATGAAAACAGTAATAAAGGGGGATGCTAGGCAAGTCAGAATTCATTTTTACTCATAAAAATAATTCCCAGTGCCATTTTCAAACCTTACTGGTTAGAAATACAAGTGGAAATGGATGAAAATAATACGTGGATCTAAATTTCACTGATGAGGGTATTACACTGTGCAAGTTCTTAGAAGTTAAAAGGAAGAGTTATAGGGAAGTTCAGTAAATGTTGTTATTTACAATAATAATGAGTCTGGCCAGGATGGAGGCATAGGTAGAAACCCTTCGCTTCCTCGCACAACCAAAAGGAAGATAACAACCAATCTAAAATCAACAAACAACCAGAAGCACCAGAAAATCAAAATACATGGAACTCCAACAACCAAGGAATTAAAGAAAAAATCAGCCAGAACAACCAGACTGGTAGGAACCCGCTGCAAGGCCTGCGGGGGGCTGGCTCAGAAAAAAAAACACAGTGAGGCAGCAGATGGTGCAGGTGGGGCTGACAGAAGGTGAAACTGAGACTCAGAGTTGACTGCGGACTGCCGCGGCAGTTGCCAGGGTGGGAGAAACTCCCAGTCTCACACAAGAGTTTGTTGGAAAGTGGGGCGAGAGCTGAGCAGGCCAGCTGCACTGTTCCCTCTCTGGCCCCTCCCCCACAGGCAGCACTGCAGCGCAGCAGGGAGGGTTGCCTGGCCCTGGTGAATACCTAAGGCCCCACCCCCTTGTAACTTAACAAGTGTACCAAGACAAAGAAATATGGCCCAAATGAAAGAACAGAGCAAAGCTTCAGAAAGAAAGATAAGTGATGAGGAGAGAGGCAACCTATCTGATGGAGAGTTTAAAGCCCTGGTAATCAAAATGCTCACAGAACTGATTGAGCTTGGTCAAAAAAATGACAGAACAAATGTAAGATACCCAAAATGAAATAAAGCAAAATATTCAAGGAACCAACAGTGACGGGAAGGAAACCAGGATTCAAAACAATGATTTGGAACAAAAGGAAAAATAAACATCCAACCGTAACAGAATAAAGAAACAAGTATCCAAAAAAAATTGAGAGGTTAAGGATTCTCTGGGACAACCTGAAACGTTCCAATATCCTAATTATAGGGGTGCCAGAAGGAGAAGAACAGCAGCAAGAAATTGAAAACTTATTTGAACAAATAATGAAGGAAAAATTCCCCAATCTGGTGAAGGAAATAGACTTCTAGGAAGTCCAGGAAGCCCAGAGAGTCCCAAAAAATTTGGACCCAAAGAGGAACACACCAAGGCACATCATCATTAAGTTACCCAAGATTAAAGATAAAGAGAGAATCCTAAAAGCATCAAGAGGAAAGGAGACAGTTACCTACAAAGGAGTTCCCATAAGGCTGGCAGCTGATTTCTCAAAAGAAACCTTGCAGGCAAGAAGGGACTGGAAAGAAATATTCAAAGTCATGAAAGGCAAGGACATATATCCAACATCACTCTATCCAGCAATGCTATCATTTAGAATGGAAGGGCAGATAAAGTACTTCCCAGATAAGGTCAAGTTAAAGGAGTTTATCATCACCAAGCTCTTCTTATATGAAATGTTAAAATCTAAGAAAAAGAAGATCTAAAATATGAACAATAAAATGACAACAAACTCACAACATTCAACAAATGAACTTAAAAGAAAAGAAAAACAATAAGAACAACTCGAACAGGAGCAGAATCAGAGAAATGGACATCACACAGAGGGTTTTCTGTGTGGAGGGGAAAAGGAGGAATAGCAGGGAAAAGGTACAGGGAAGAAGAAGCATAATTAGTAGGCATAAAACAGATGAGGAGAGACAAAAATGGTATAGGAAACAGAAGACTCAAAGAACTTATATGTACAACCATGGACATGAACTAAAGGTGGGGGGGAATGCTGGAGGGGTGGGAGGGCAGGGTGGAGGGGGGAAAAGGGGGAAATGGGAAAACTGTAATAGCATAATGAATAAAAAATACTTTAAAAACATTTTTAAAAATAATAATGATGATAGTATTATATAGCATGGGAATGAATGTTCAAGCTCAGCACAAAACTGGTGGATAAAGATCTTCTCCCCTCTAAGTCATACAGGTTAACCCATGAGCTAATGCTAGATCTGAGAGGAAGTGAAGAGAGTTGTTTCTGCTGTGTAGCTTCTCACAGTCCCTATTTAAAAACTGTTCTTATTGAGGTCAGCAGACCCTCCACTGTGGATCGAAAAATTTCTAATATTGTAAAGCTTTCATACTAAATTACATATGCAGTAACAAAGAAAACCATAAAATTTGGCACATTTTCAAAATCCCAATGACTTTTTTTTCAGAAATGGAAAATCCCATCCTAAAATTCATAGGAAATCTCAAGGGAACCCAAATAGCAAGAACAATCTTTAAAAAACCCACAACTGCAGATTTATACTTTCTGATTTCAAAATTTACTACAAAGCTACAATAGTCACAACAGTGTGCCTGGCATAAGACATGCTTACAGAACAAAAGAAGAGTATAAAGAGGCCACAAATAAACCCTCACGTGTATGAGGTCTGTCTGGAAAAGTCCAACCATTGTTAATATAATGAGAATGGTTTGTGTGACATCGATGTAACCTGGCAGCCAAGGAGAATGGAATGAAATGCGCGTGTGTGAACAATGACAACTGCACTGTACTCGTCAGTGAGGGCCACAGATGCTGTTGAGGGAGCATACGTACTGTGTGGCTGCCACATTCAAAATGACTGAGTGAGTAGAGCAACAAATCTGCATCAGATTTTGTGTCAAGTTTGAACATTCCTCCACGGAAACTATCTGGATGATTCAAAAGGCCACAGGTATGAGCAAGTGGTGATTGGCAGCTTCATTCATCACAACAATGCTCCCACTCATACATCATGTCTGGTGCAGTTCTGGGCTAAACTCAAATCACCCAGGTGATGCAGCCCTCCTATAGCCCAGATTTGGCACCCAGCAACTTCTGGCTTTTCCAAAAACTAAAATCACCTATGAAAGGGAAGAGATTTCAGATCATTGATGAGAATCAGGAAAATAGGACAGGGTAGCTGATGAAGACTGGGAGCACTGTGTGAGGTTCCAAGGTGCCTACTTTGAAGGGGACAGAGGCGTCATTGTTCTATGTACAATGTTTCTTGTATCTTCTTCAATAACTGTCTCCCTTTTTCACAGCACATGGCTAGGTACTTCCTGGACACACCTCGTAGTCAAAAGATTTTTGACGATGGTGCCAAAACTGTCAATAGGAAAGGGAAGTCTTTTCAAAATATGGTGCTAAGGAAACTGGGAATCTACATGCTAAAGCACGAAATTAGACCCTCTCTAACATCATATACAAAAATTAACTCAGACAAAGACCTAAATTTAAGAGCTAAAATTATAAAACTCTTTAAAGAAGCCATAAGACAAAACCTTCACAATTTTGGATTTGGCAATAATTTCTTGGATATGACACCAAAAGCACAGGCCACAACAACAAAATAGACAAACTGGACTTTATGAAACTTAAAAACCTTTGTTCATCAAAAGCAGTATCAACAGAGTCAAAAGGCAACCCACAAAATGAGAGAAAAATACATATTTAAAAATCATATGTCTCATATAGCATTAAAATCCAGAATATACAGAGCATTCCTAAAACACAACAACGAAAAATCAAACAGCCTGATTGAAAATTTGGTAAAAGACTTGAATAAATAGTTCTCCGAAGCACATATACAAATGGCCAATTAGCACAAGAAAAGATGTTCAACATCACTAATCATTAGGGAATGCAAATCAAAATTATAATGCGATACTACCTCACATCTATATGCATTACAATGGCTATCAAAAAAAGAAAGAAAGAAAATACTTACATGACAGGGGAAATAAGCCAATAAAAATAACTAAATAAAACTGTTGGCAAGGATATGGAAAAATTGGAACCCTTGTGTACCATTGGTTGGCATGTAAAATGGTCTAGACATTGTGAAAAACAGCATAGTGGTTCCTCAAAAAATTGAAATAGAATTACTATATGATACAGCAATTCAACTTTTAGATATATACCCTAAAAAACTGAAAGCAGGGTCTCAAAGAGATATTTGTAGATCCATGTTCGTAGCAGCATTCTTGACAACTGCTAAAACATGGGAGCAACTCAAGTGTTCACGGATGAATGAATGGATGTGCCAAACGTTATGTACACATGCAACAGAATATTATTCAGCCTTAAGAAGGAAGGTAATTCTGACATATGCTACAACATGGGTTAACCATGAAGACATTATGCTAAGTGTAATAAACCAGTCACAAAAATAAAACAAACAGTGTATAATTCCACTTCTGGAAGGTACTTCAAGTAGTCAAAATCCTAAATACAAAAAAGTGGAATGGTGGTTCCCAGAGGTTGCAGGAAATGGGGAGAGAGAGGAGTACTTGTCTAATGAGTACAGAGATTCAGTTCTACGAGAAGAGTTATGAGACGGACGATGGTGATGGCTGCACAGCATTATGACTGTACTTAATACCACTGACCTGTACACTTAAAAATGGTTAAGATGGTGGAGTGCCCTTCTAGTTACTAGTTAGGACTCTGTCTGATTCATGAAACAAAGCCAATTAGGTCTTCAAATGTTTGTTAAAAAATGGCTAAGATGGTAAATTTCATGTTATGTATATTTTAGCACAAATATTAGAGAAAAAATTAAGCAGATGTAATTTTGACTTTTTAAAAAATCAAAACGTTAATACTCACAATACTTCCCGGTTACTGACAATTATCACTGAGAGTTGACCACTGTTCTATATCTGATATAAAAGAATTTCATAGAGCTTTTTCTGGCTTCCCACTTGTCTATATTTCATAATGATCTAAACAATGTTTTAATAGAAAATGCTTTCTTTTTATTATATCTGACATCAGTATTATTATTTTTTTTATCAGTTGAAGATAATGAGCACAATGCTTATATATCCTTTAGCATATATTTTACATATGGGCAATAAAATGTACTACAAAACATTTTCCATTTTAAGTTTGTTATTTGGCAGAAAATCTCCCACAGTGTTTAACTTATTATTTGCTACAGACTCTTCCTAAAAGCAAGAGGCAGCCCATTTTCTCCAGATGACTCATTATTAACTAAAGGCACAGTAGAATGAAATGTTCCAAGTTGAAATACCACCAGCTAAATATAACCTCTTGTACATTAGAAAATTCATTGCTTCTCTTTAGTCTATAAGAGCAATCCTAAAGAGTCACCTTAACAAAATACACTTATCACATTCAGTGATCAGGAAAAAAACCTGGAACAATGTGAAGTTTTTTTAAAAAAGCATTACGCAGAAATGGAGAAAACTTTGTAAATCACCAAAAAAAAGTTTTCCTCATTCTTTAGGTAAAACACTTATCTCCTTCATATATGTGTTTTAATGCCTTAGAATAGGAATACTGGTTACAAATACTAAAATTTACTGCTCTTTTGTGTGAAATAAAAGGGTTTTTTCAGCCATTAAACAAATGAGAATCAAGTTATGGTTATTCATTTGAGATTATTCTTTAGAAGAAGAGTGAAATACATAGTAAATTTTATAAAACTATTACACCAAGCTATTTTTCTGGGTATCCTGCATATAAATAAATTAAAAATGTAAAAACATTTGAAATTATTTGTTAATCAACAGTACTGATAGTTTTTCAAATGAGCAGGAAGAAAAACTAACACAAAACTATTACAGACACAGTAAGTCAAAGTAAAGGGAAGAAGAAGTATAAAAAAGCAGTCTGAATTGAAGATAACTCTCAGAGACAAAGGAAAGAACTGAAGAAAAATCTGACAGCTTTTGAGTCCTCAGAATTTAGTTATCCCTAAGGCCCAATCGTACACATACATGTGTCTGTATGTACAGTTTAGTGACTTGAGTTGCTAAATTCCCTTTTTAGCCTAATCAGTGCTAGTTAGGTGTCCTGTCACATGTAGCCAAGAATCCTAACAGTATAAAAATATTTAAGAAAGTGTATACTACTAATTGTCCATATATCTACAGAAACTAATCAATTTTCAGGTGTACTATGCCATTATACATTACATCTTCTCTCCTTTTTCCACAAAGGAGAATATTTTTTCCTTTACTTTTAGGAGAGAAGAAGGAGGCTTTTAAAAAATCATTTACAAAGATTCTCTACAGAAGATCACCTCAGAACCAACTTGTTTGAAAGGATCCAATTTAAGTAAACTAATAGCAACTCCCCTGAAGTACTCATATCTTTTACAAATGTAGTACCATTTTTAACAGAAAAACTAATTGAAAGGGAATACAAAAGAACAGAAATATTCTATTCATGGTGTAATTACTGATGATCTTTGTATATTTTCATTTTATTTTAATGTATTTTCTCAATAATCAACAAGAAACATGATTCTTTTTAAATAAGTGTACATTTTAAGTAATTTTAACGTTTATCATAGTTCAAAGGAAATGTTTGCTTAGGCTTAATCTTCATATAGTTTTGAAAGGTACAATGTTTGTTCAACAAATATTTATCAAATACCTGCAATGTATAAAGCAGAGGGTCATAAGAAAAATGATATGTAGTTTATAGAAGTAGCCATAAGACGACTTTAGTGAATGTATGTTTACATAGTTCTCTGTGTGTGTGCTATTTGAGTTGCAATAAATTGGCCTAATCCAGGCTTCATGCTACAACATTATTACAGTTCAATTCAACTATCAAGTGTGAGCTGCTTCACTCTGATGTTTTAATTTCCCACCTACTGGCATAATTTTCAAAGTACTCACCCTCTCCTAATCAGCTTCAATACAGGCCCATAAAACATTACTTACTTTTCATATAATCTCTTCAATAATTTAAGGTAAAATAACTTTCATAGATTTTTAAAAAGGAATGTTACCCATTTTAGATCCTAGTTATCAAGGTTTCGCTCCAAAAGTAGAGTTCAACTTCATTGCAATATTTTTTCTCCTTTTTATTGAATTTACCAGAATGACTCTAGCTAACAAAATTATCAGGTTTCAGGTGTACAATTCCACAAAACATTGTCTGTATACTATATTGTGTGTTCACCAACCCAAGTCAAGTCTCCTTCCATCGCTATTTATTCCCCTATACCCTCCTCTACCTCTCCCACACTCCACCATCACCACACTGTTGTCTGTGCTCATGAGGTTTTTTATTTAAGGTTTTATTTATTTATTTTTAGAGAGAGGAAGGGAGGGAGAAAGAGAGGGAGGGAAACATCGATGTGTGGTTGCCTCTTGCACGCCCCCTACAGGGGGCCTGGCCCACAACCCAGGCATGTGCCCTGACTGGGAATCGAACTGGAGACCTTTTGTTCACAGGCTGCCACTCAATCTAGTGAGCCACACCAGCCAGGCCTGTGCCCATGAGTTTTTTCTGTTTCTTTTTTGCAATATTTTAATAGTTTATAAATTTGGACAAAAAAGCAAGAAACTTTTAAGTGAATGAATCTATAGTGAAGTTTTAAAAATTTACTTCCAGCTCTGTCTGGTGTGGCTCAATGGATTGAGTTCTGGCCTGCAAACCAAAGGTCACCAGTTTGATTCCCTGTCAGGGCACATGTCTGGGTTGTGGGCCAGGCCCCCAGTAGGGGAAGCACAAGAGGCAACCACACACTGATATTTCTCTCCCTCTTTCTCACTCCCTTCCCATCTCTCTAAAAATAAATATATAAAATCTTTTTTAAAAATTTACTTCCATATATTATAGGCATTTTTTTAGCCACAATATTGATTTACATGATCTCTAGTAAAAGTTTGTTTTCAATGCTGGAGAATAAAAACTGAACATTCAGAAACTCTTTACACTGAAAGATTCAATTAGATGGGTAAGTTCTAGAACTTCTACTCTACCCCGTCCCAGGACCCAGAATATAACTGGGCCCTTGGGCACTCAATTAAGACTTGATAAATTAAAAGGTCTCAGTGCCCCAGGTGTCTGAGGTGTTTAAAGAACAAATTTCAATAAAAACTGGGAGACAATGTAGAAAGCAGTTCATGTAGACTTATTCAGAGCCTATTAAGGCCTTAAGGATGTTCTACAATACATTATTTACTATATCATTACTAATATGCTTTACCTCAGATTGATACAATTATTCTCCCAGGCTGAGTAACCTGAGAAATCATTTCTCCACTCACTTCTTATACCACTAACTCTGTTGATAACACCTCCCAATTGCCTTAAGGTCCACCTCTTTCCCCTTCAAACTCATCGCCACATTCAGGGACTCACTTCTTATTTGGATTATTCCAACCGTCTAGCAGGTCATCTGCAAAAAGGCTTTTCTCTATTCCATTCTCTATACCATCTAACCAATTAACTCTCCTACTTAAATCATTCTCACTGTATACTAAAACAACAACAACAACTAAACTTCTAAGCAGGGTATATATATAATACAACCTGGTTTAATGCCTTTATATCTACTAAAATCACTCTTAATGTCCCACTCACACACTATGCTTCAATCATATTTAGATGTTCCCATAAAATTCCTTCACTTATCTCTGCACATCTTTTGCAAAGACTGTCTAACAGTATAACCAGGCTGCATACATAGCTTCCTACATGTCTATATCGCTTTCTTTGTCTACCTAACTTCGCAGTTTGTCTTTAAAGATGCAGTTTAAGGCATCATCTTCTTTGAAGCCTACCTTAACTGTCAATCTTCTAATCCCAAACTAGGTATCTCTCCTCCATGCTCTTAAGAAATGTCTTTTCAAGTATTTTTTGTAACACTCACCACCTTAAATTTCTAGCTGTGTGACTACTCAAAATTCTCTGAGACTCACTTTGCTCATCTATACTGACTAATAATACCTACACTGAAGGACTTCTGTAAGGATAAGTGCAGGAAGTGCCTAGCACTTAATAAAAGTTCCAGTAAACGATAGATGTACTGTGTTATTAATATTTTTCTCAAAGGCAAACACCTTAGTATTAATCTTCCTTATTCCGGCAGCTAATACAGTATAGGGTAAATGGAGGCAGTCTAGCTTCCTCATCCAGCTGTCTGGGTAACTAAGGGAACCAGTTTCCCATGACCTTGAGAATGGGCCTGATAAGTAGTGTTCTTGTAGCCTTGAGACTGGGTCCGATAAACGGCTCCCATAACATTAAGTGGGCTCACATGTGCAGAATCTCTCTGTGTTACACAGAAATGCATTCTGGCTCCCTGCCGGCTTTGTCTGTATGCAGTATATTAGGGGGTAGGAGCTTCCCACTGAGACACACGCAGCTGGCAGCGTGTGTGGATCACCCACCTTTGAATAAAGGCATGTCAAGCATCCCCACAGCTCTGCACATTTTCTTCCATTTGCCCAAATCCAGAGTGGACCTGCCAGGCCTTGACAGGCTGTAAGACACCCAGTATTCAGCAAAAAATAAGTTACCATACATTTGTAAAGTGAATACGTCCATTTTTCAGAAATATGATTCCTACAGCACTATAGAAGATGGAATTGAAGAAGTCCTGCAACAGACCCTTTAGGACTTCAAGAGAAGGAAAAGAATCATTTAGGGTGTTTTTAAAACTAAATACACGCTGCACAGAGACCCAGAAGATTTGGTGCCTCAATTGAGAAATACTACTGAAGGGGCTTCTCTTAATTAAGGGGGTAGGGGTGGTTAGATGATGATGTGGTCCCTCACATATTGTTGGGATAAAAAAATGTAGAAAGAGAGAACCACTGGAGAAATGGAGGCAGATGAAGAGAGGGCTATAGTGCTTAATGCAAAATATGATGATTCAGGCAACAAACATGAAAGTAGCAAAGAGGGATGAGATTTGAGAGCCATGTCAAATGGTAGTAAGAGCTGGAGAAGGTTTAAGAAGGTTTAAGGAAAAGGACTGAAGATGGCTGGAAATGTTTACTATGACAACGTTAATTGTTATAAAAAGTAGAGAAGCAAGGCACACAATTAAACTGACCCAGATTTAGAAATTGGCAGGGTCAAAAGGAAAGCAGAATTGAAGGAAATGGTAAAAGATAATTGAAATAACTGACCATGCCACTCAGGCTGGTAAAGAGAAATGCGAAAATAGGAAGGATGGGAAGGAGCTAACTAAACAGGAAGCTGACACAAAGCTGACACTGCTTCTTTAAAGCAGTTCTGGGTAGGAACTAGGTTCAGAATATGAAAAGAGGGCTGCTGTAGTGGAAAGGAGATAAAGGCAGTTAAATAAAGGAGTTTAAGAAGCGTGATAACTGGCGCTGGAATTGTTACCCACATAAGAACTAAGAAGATAGAAAATAGAGTATGTGTAAAACAAGTACCAAAGTTTTCAAAAAAAACATGAAGAGGTTTAAAAGGGTGACGACACTACAATCTTTGGTCCCCAACAACCTTTTCCTTAGCATTACCCAGTGTTAGGCCTATGGATTAAACAAGTTACTTGAAGCTTGCTTCTGCCTCTAACTTACTGCTGTCCTCCAGAACAAGACTTCCCTGACTACTTTCTGGTATTTTGTTTCAATAGATAATTCATACTCCACAGCTTATTATGGCCATGGCCAGGTGACTTTCACATATTGTTAAAAAAAAAAACTGATTTTATACTAAACCACGTGCATTTCATAATCTTATACTAGAGGATATCAATGAACAATTATCCATTCTATAGGTTCTAGTAAGAGAATGGCTTAAATGAAAACAAGAAAAAAGTGCATATATATATTTGATACATCTGTGAACACTTCTGCAAAAATACATATTTCTGGAAAACTTGAACTGTTCTCATAACCATACTGTATCAAAGACTGCTCTTATTACTATGTACAGCTTTAAAAGCAACAAAACAATTTCTTATTAAGACAGTTAAATCCAACAAAGGAATAAAACTAAATCTCACAACCCTTACAAGCTTAAGGGAATTATTACAATTGATGGCTATTCATAATATTTTAGTACATTTTAAATGATCCAACTACAGTGTCTTTTCATAAGTACGTTGGTATCACCATGCAATTTTAATCCATATGCTTAAACCTCTTTCACAGTTTACAGAACAAAGCAGTTTTGATTCACAAACAATGCCCTGCAGTCAAATACGCTCATGAGGTATTAATTTACAACTTCATCTGTGATCAGTTAAACTGCATGTGAAATCTTAAACATCCTTAAAAAGCTCACCACAAATAGTTCAATAAGAGATTTTTTGGTTAACATTACTTTAACTAAAAACATGTAAGATTAAATTCTATTGTAAAATAAAACCAAATGCCACTTGCTTTTAAGGATAAGCCACTAACAAAACAATCTTTTAAACTGTCACCTTTGCATCTATAATATTAATTAAAAATGCAACGCAATTTCAAAAACAGATGCTTCAAAAGCATTGGCAAGACAAGTCACAGATAAAAAAGAAAATCAATTCAATGAAGAAAATGTACATAGTTCAACAAAAAGGCTGTTTCTGTAATCAGTCCTAGGAGCTAGATTTATTAAAATGTCAGGTCAATCTGAATCATACCAAAACAAAAGATTAAAATTACCAGTTTTACCTAACAACTACAATGTCAGATCCACACAAGTTATGGGCAAAGGCAACAATAATAAAAGAACAGGACAAAAATTTCCAATTCAGCTGAGTTTAGTGAAAAACAATCATCACTAACTTCTCAGAAACCTGCAGTTTTGAGCTTTAATATTTATGAAATTTGAGTCTTAGAATGTTTATTTACTTAGGATTTTTTTAGCTAGCTACAAGTAATGGTTATGTTGGTTGGTTTTCTATTACAAAGGAAGTATGATGTCATGTAACAAAACGTCCAGAACGACAGCGGCTTGGGGATTAGTTAAGTTATAACTCAACATTGTCATGGACCTAACAAAGGCCCATGGTTCTTTCCAGGTTTTCCCTGTACCATCCTTACTGTGTTGACTTCTGTCTCTGAACAGTTCAAAGTACCCGCAATAGTTGAAAATTCTCCTGTATCTAAAGTCCAACAATTCGAAGAGAGATTGCCCAAACTTCTCAGTGTTAGTGGACACACATTACTAAATCAATCACTGGCAAAGGGAATGAAATAACCAGGATCGGCTTTGATTAATGTCGGATTCAGCCCCTGAAGGTAAAGAACCCCGCTTCCCATAAAGCACCCGGGGCATCTGATGAGTGATTAAAAACTAAAGTACTGTGCTGACTGGTGAAGCTCAGTAGGCTGGGCACTGTCCACAAAGCGAAAGGTGGCTGGTGTGACTCCCAGTTAGGGCACAAGCCCGGACTGTGGGTTCAGGTGCCTGTGGGCGAGCATGCGAGAAGCAACCAATCAATGTCTCTCTCTCCCTCACATCTCACACTGAGTTTCACTCTCTCTGTTTCTCCCTCCCTTCTCCTCTCTCTAAAAGTAAATAAATTAAAATCTTAGAAAAAGAAAACTAAAGTATCAAATCAACTGTAACAAAAATGAAGCATTAAATCAACACTATTTTAATGTGTTGCATATAATAATATACTAGTCATTAATTCATATACGTGTTTCAAATGAACATTATACATATCAATGTGGCAAACCCTTTTTGTAACCTTTAATGTCTAAATATCTCCCTAGAAAACATAATTATATAATGCAATAGTTTTCCATCTAAAACCAGTAATTCAAAGTATGTCTCAAACTTTAGTAAAAACCAAGGGATTGAACTTCTCCTTCCTCCTGAACCCCACTAAAACTACTACCAAAAACAAAAATAACAGAAAAGGAAACAATGGTGACAAAATTTGGATACTGGAAAACAGAATGAGGAGTAATGATTAACTCAACAGACTCACGGATGTTGAATTCTCAACAGCAATGGAGAAAGACAGAAGAAGGCTGGGAAGCAATTAAACTTACACTGTCGTACCCCCCAAAAGGCACCGAACTGGTTGACACTAGGAATCTCTAGGAATGAGAGAGAGTAAAAGTATGGCATAAAAGTGTCTAAGAAGAAGCTGGATTTCCAGATGCTGTCTTGTACTCTGCATATCAGGGCAAATATCTCTCCTTTTCATCCCAGACAGACAACTGAGGCTCTTTTCTAAAGAGATTAAAAAAAGGGCATATTGAAAACATAAAGATTAAGTGAAAGTTGACATAGTAAACTTTTAGACCCAATTTTCTTCTCTTTCTTGGCTCCAGAATCCACGAAGTTGGAAAAGAAAACTTACTATATAATCAATCTAGTCTAAGAAACAATCTAATGATATCAACATGGCATTCTGCTACAAAAAAGCCCAGCCAGATCATTTAATAGTGACATAAACAGCTGACAACTCCTGCCCATACATAGTTACTACCTTTCCATTTCTCAAAGAGGCAAATATTGCCAGACATTTAAAAATCTCTACTGCTAAAAGAAAATAAGCGAAAAAACACCAAAACTTAAAATGACAACTTGGAGGAAAGGAAAACATGCATTAGGAAAGTAGCCTAAGAAAAATTTTTTTCTTATCATTTTTATTCTCAGACAGAGGACACAAAATACTACTGCCATGGATAAGAACTGATGCTACTAAAAAAAGTATCAGAATAAATAAGAACCTTTTAAAATTATAAGAGTGGAAATAAAAATTTTTCAAAAAAATAGAATAAAAGTAGGAGAGAAAAAAATATTTTAGACGACCAATCTAACATGCCCATAACTAAATAATTGGAATTCCCCCCAAAAAAGAGAACAAAGAAAAAATTTTTAAATCAAATACACAATTCAAGAAAAGTTCTCAGAAGTGAAGGGCATGATCCATATCAAAAGATTTCCCCACCAACGTGTCCAGCAAAATGGATGAAAAGAGACCCATACAAAAACATTATCACGATGAAGAGACTAAAGGGTTTTATAAAAAATAAACAAATGTTTCAAAGGATCAAGAATCAGAATGACACTAGATTTCACTATAGCACATTAAAAACTGGAAGACAATGGAGCATTGCCATGAAAATACAAAGGCAATTTTGACAAAAATCGAAAATGAAACACACTACTGCACCTAAAATGTCTGCTTTAAGTAAGCTGCTTTCATGATAACCAGTACCCTAAGAAAGGAATAAGATAATTTCCATTTGAGAAATTCTAAATATTTCAATTCTATACAGAGAACAAGAAAAAAAATGAAGGTGTAGTTTAATTCAGAATGCTCCCAACTCTCAGGATGAAATTTCTGACTAAAACATCTAATGTTGATGGAATACTTTCTTCCTCCTACTGGAAATCATGCAGAAATTAAAAGTGATGAAAACAGCACTTAATTTTTGGTAAAATTAGGAG
>PVKM010030534.1:0-17221 GCA_004027735.1 Carollia perspicillata
AGTCACCACTTGATCCCGGGCTCTGAGCACAACGCTTGGCACACAGTAGATGTCCCATACATACCGGACAAATGATGGCCTAAAAGCAACTGAGAGGTCCCCCAAGCAGCAGAGTCTGGGGTCTTTACAGACCAGGTTCCTTGTATCACAGGAGTGTGAAAGGGGCTGAGGCTGACCTGGAAACATCCGTGCAGAGGAGACCAGGGTCTGTTCTCCAGCATCAGGAAGAAGCTGCAAAGATGTACTGACGGGGAGAAGACAGTGCTTCTGCAGCCATGACTCAGGGCTGGCAGGCTCACAGCCTCTGTCCGATTCCACAGGCCTGCCTTGCCCAGGGCTCACTGGAGCGCTTTGCCTCGGAGACCCCTGCAAGGCGCATTTGACACCATATTTCATGAGCCCCCGAGTCCCATCAGCAGATCTGCCTCAACTCATCTGTTGAGGTTCCTCCACTCAACTGTCAGCCTAATCGGAGATTGATGATTTGTTCTCTCAAGATCAGGTGAGGAGCAAAGGAGCCTGTAGGTTGTGCAAGAGAGGAATGGAGAGGGCTCAGCTGAATGGATGGGGGCGCTATTTGCGTCCCCCATTTGTGTCTCAGGCTTTTCTGTATGACTTGAGGGATGTTGGGGAACCCCTCTCTCAGGCTGACTGAAAGCTGGGAGAAGCAGGAGAGAATAACTCCTCTCGTGTTTGGTCCCTGGGTTGTCACTGACAGCCTCTCTGCTTTCTGGCTCAAGGCCGGCCTGCCTGGCCTGCTGGAGCGTGGCTGTGGCGGGGGCTACCTGCAGGGGCACCTGAGGCCTGCAGCTCCCAGGGGCAGCCTATACTTTACTCGTTAAGACAGGTTGAGGGCATGAATGCCAAAGCCAGAATTTCTGAGTTTGAATCCCAGCTCCACCATCTATGCCTGGCTATGTGATTTTAATCAAGTTCCTTGCCTCCATTTTTTGCTTTGAAACTACCTCATATATTTTTTATCCTCACCTGATGACATGTTTAGTGATTTTAGAGAGAGGGAACAGGAGGGAGAGAGCGAAGGAGAGAAACACGGATGTGAGAGAGAAACATCGATCAGTTGCCTCTCACATGTGCCCAGACCAGAAACTGAACCCTCAAACCAGGCATGTGTCCTGACTGGGAATCAAACCGGTGACAGTTCGGTTTATGGGATGAGCCAACTAAATGAGCCATACTAGCCAGAGCCAATCTCACATTTTTAAAGTCCTTAGAATACTTCCTCTTACCTAGCAAATACTGAGACAGCTTTTTTATTTGTAAAATGGGTGGATTAGACCCAGAACCCTTTCAATATAAAGTTCATGGCCTGCCTGGATTCAAATCCTGACTCCACCGTTGACCAGCTGGAGGTCCTTAAGGTCAGGGACTGGCATTACCTGGGTCAACTCTGTGCCTGCAAATGGTCTGCCACAGTGCCCGCCATTGTAGCAGGCACACGGGAAATTTTGAAGGTGTGCTCAAATTGCTTGGTGAGGACCCTGTGCAGAGGCGTACGGACTTAGGAGGCAATGAATGCTGCTTTCCATTTGCTGCTAACAGCTGGACCTCAGCCCAGGGACTGAGGCCTTCAGGAACAGGGAGAGGCCCCCTCTGGTCTTAACAGATGGATTTGTGGTCTGGAGGAGCACTGAAGCCATGAAGGAAAGGGGACGACTGGATCTGGGTGACCCGGAGCAGAGGAATAGGGGAGGGAACACACCATACGCCGTGCCCTTGTCTCCTGAGCAGGGAGACCAGCTCCCCACTGACCTGGAGCTTAGCTGCCCTGCAGAAAAACTGGTGGGCTCAGGACCCAGAGCCCGCGTTTGAATCCAGCCCTGCTTGCCCTATCGTGTGCCGTGGAGCAGAGCCCCTATTATGTCAGACAGTCAATTTTAATAAAGCAGGCAATGAATTTTAAAGCCCTTCTCAAGATATGGGGAGAATGAATAGCTGGAAGCATCATTCAATTCAGTGTTCTCTTTTCCTTCCTAGGATGGTAAGTTAAATGACTTTTTTCATGGAAATTTTTAGTTTTTAAAGTACTTAATGTTATCTTCCCATATGCAGAGCAGCCCTACAGGAAGGAGCATTCCTTGTGCTCATTGTGGAGATTTGATTCAGAGTGGCTGCTTAGCTAGATCACCTAACTAGCTAAACCCAGACTGCGGAGTGCAACTCTTGCCTTTTTTCCCCCTCTGCCTCTCAGTATGCTGTGCAAACCTCCGGACGAACGTGAGATCTTATTATGTGTGGATGGCTGAATAAGGAAGAAAGCTGGAGAACGTATGTGTGGGTGCATGTGATTATGGCTCAATCTCTCAAGCTGGTGCCACCAAGAGTGGGAAGCAGACAGACTGAGAGGACCCACAAGCCGGCTGGCCCAGGTATGAACACTGGAGGGTGCTCAGCTTGTGCCTGGAGGAGGCGCCCAGGAAGGCATGCCGATACCCTAGTTACTGAGACAAGGCAGCTGCCCAGCTCACAGTAGGGGAATTCTTCTAAAGAAGGGAAAGCACTGGCTATTTGACTGTGGCAAGATCTTGATATTGAATGTGTTAACAACAACAACAACAACAAAAAACACCGTAGAGAGCAGGCTGACAGCTCGGGAGGGAGGTCATTTTGGGGGTGTTGGGTGGGGGCTGGAGGGACTGAGCACAAAAGAAAGAACTCATGGATACGGACAACAGTGTGGTGATTGAGAGGTGGAGTCGGGCTGGGAGGTGCAGGAGGGTGTAGCGGGGATAAATGGCAATGGGAAAAATACAATAAAAATTTTTAAAAAGAACACCAGATTTCTGCACCACAAATTTGCTTTTAGCGAACATTCCCTAACTGTATTTCAATACAGTTTCTTTTGTGATGCTACATATTTTATTGTATGCATTTAAAAACCTAGAAGAGATCCATAGCTTTTACCAGACTGTCAGATGGCACAAAACAGGTTAAAAACCCTTAGAGACAGATTTATGAGAAGCTAATGCAGTTTCAGCTCAAGGTCCTTCACTGTAACCATACTTTTCCAAGGCTCTGTTCTGAAATTTGTACTTGTCATTTTATATTGTTTTTCTTAAAAGATTCCAGTATTTGTATGCCATCCCATAATATAAAATGTGGATCGCCCGAGACATTTAGCTTGGTCCTGGATATAGTAGGCTTTCAATAATTAATTTTTGGTTGAAAGTTTCTGGGAAATGTAAACGATCCTTGACGTTTGTCTGGAAATCCTGCAGCCCGCCCCTTGACCTTCCTCACTTGCTAAGGTGGGTGGGGCGTTGGCTGGTGAGGTCAGGAAGGAGGGGCTGGCTCAGCAGAGGCGAGCTTGGGAGGCTGTGGAATGAGAAATAAGTGTTGGGAGTGCGCGAGAGGAGAATAAGTGTGTTTGGTTCTCATTTGGGGCCTTCTGCAATGTCCGATACCCGTCTCTGGAGAGTATCCTCTTAGCTTATGGAGAATGTTTGAGGACTTGGTTTGGGGATTCTAAGCCTAGCATGCACAGTAAAGAAAGCCTTTTATGCCTCTTCACAAGATCTTCACCGGGCAACATCTGTGCCCACTCTTTCACTGTAAATTTCCTGAGTACCTACTATGTGCCAAGCATTGCCTCAGTTATCCAGGGGGAGGTCCTTGACCTTGAGGAACTCCAGGCTGCTGGGCGGTGTAGTCAGGATTTGAACCCTGGCAGTTTGGCTCCATGTTCTGTGTTCTAAGTGAATAATACTATGTTGTCTCAGAAAACATACCCAACTCAGCGTGGAGCAGTTCCCGAGACCTGCTCCTCCTCTTCCACCTCCAAGCTTAAATATCCTTTTCAAGGAGACCATCTGAACATCTCCTGAAGTTATTCTTTTCACAGCATGTGGTACCTTTCTTTGATAGCTCATGAACAAGTGTGTATATATGCAATCTGTCTGGTCTAAATTCAGTTTATTGTGCTTAATTATTTGATGCCTGTCCAGTCCTGGGAGAACTCGAGCTGCCTGCGGTCAGGAGCCCCGGACCTTTGCTGTGGTGCCAGCAGCCTTGCACAGGGGCCTGCAGACGTTCAGTAGGAACGGGAGTGAGTGGTCGAATGAAAAAGGAAGGCTATTTACTCTGCTAGAGCAGGACTTTTTTCTGCAGTTGTCTCCCTCATTTTAATAAGAGGAAGGATGCTGGAAAACAAAAACAAAAAACCCGAACAGTCCCCTTTAGTCTAGTCATTCTTTCTTGCCAAACTTCACTCATTGGTTATGAAGAGAAGCTTCTGACAGTCCCCACCCCATCTCCCAAGATGCTCATTGTGAGAGCTGACTGGTTGAGGCAACAGCTTTTCATCAGGTCACAGAGATGTTGCTTGCTCCTGCAGGTCAGAAAACAACACTGTGTTACAGCAGGGGAGCAGAAGTGAATTCAGATCACCCACCAAATCCCTGAGTGGAAGGGGCTGGAGAGCGGTCTCAGTCTTGGGCTCAGCTCCTTTGTTGTATAAATGAGGAAACTGAAGGCTGGTCGAGAGATCAAGGAAACCGAATCTAGTTCTGTTTTTCCTGTCTGCCACCCCAACCCTGATCCTAGGGATAGTCTGGTTCTGAGTTGACAAGTGGCATTCCTTACCATCGATCTGATGGGGTCACCAAGGGCTGTGTTGTCAACAGCCTGCTTGTCCTTCCCGAGCACAAGGAACGTGCCTGGCATCCCTGAGTGTCTCCTGCCACTCTGATTGTGGTTATGTTTTCCATGAATTTAGTGAGGCTTTAGGGGAAGCCTATTTTTATTCTCCACCTAAATCAAGCCCTAGGGGTTAATGAGCTTTCTAACTTTATTACTTAGTGTGTAGTAGTAAAACTTTACTTTTCTTCATTTATCATTAATTTGCTTCTTGCAAGATGTAAGGTAGGGACCACAGCAGGCGACTTCTGAGTCTCATGTGGCTTGGGTGTCTCACGGCTCTGTGGGTAGGTGTGCTTTGTTGAACTCCCACAACTAATTTGAATTAATTGCTAACATTAAAAACCGGGCAGTTTTACATAATTATCTGAGGTTATAGCTTCTCTTGAAAAATAAAAACATTCAGCAATTCTGGGCCACAATCCTTCAGGGTAATAGTTGGCTGGACCTGAGTAGAGGTTGCTGATTTTATTTTGTTTTATTTTATATTTTTCCAGATTCTTAAATTAATTTTTTAACTTAAATTATATTTATTGATTATGCTATTATAGTTGTCCCAATTTTCCCCCTTTGCCCCCCTCCATCCAGCCCCCCCACTCCCTCAAGCAATCCCCCACCATTGTCCATATCTGTGGGCCATGCATATATGTTCTTTTTAGACTGGGGAACACTGCCCTGCTTAACGCAGTCACCACCATTTTCAGGTGCCTTACTCCAATAGAGCAACTGTGACAGCTACAGCAAAGTCAGTCCAGAGAGGCTTGGAGGAGGGATGCAGGGAAACTCGACATAAAGGCTAACTATTTTAAGTCAGGAAGGGGGCAGGTAAAAGTTCAGAGAACCTAAAGTATTTATCTCAATTGCAATGTATCTCACTTTCTTGTTCATTACATCTTTTATTTAGATTCTTTTGGTAGGTACTACAGGACTATGCATTAGTTCCCAAAGGCTGCTATAACAAGTTTTAAAAACTCGATGGCTTAAGGCCCTGAATGGGTAGCTTGGTTGGTAGGAGCATTGTCTGATACACCAATGTTGTGGGTTCAATTCCTGGTCAAAGCATATAAAAGAATCAACCAATGAGTGCAAAAATAATTGAAACAACAAATCAGTGTTTCTCTCTCTCCCTTCCTCTCTATAAATCAGTAAGTTAAAAAAAAATCTGATGGCTTAAAACAGCAGAAATTTATTCTCTCACAGTTCCAGGGGCCAAAGTGCAAAATCAGTATCACTCAGCCTAAATCAAGGTGTTGATACAATTGTACTCTCTCTGGAAGGTCTAGAGGAAAATACCTTCCTTGCCTCTTCCAGCTCCTGGTGGCTGCTTATATTCCTTGGTTTGTGGCTACAGCGATCCAGTTTTTAAGGTTGAGCTTTAAATCCCTCTCTGTCTTCATGTTGCCTGTGTGTGTGTGTGTGTGTGTGTGTGTGTGTGTGTGTGTACTCTACCTCTTATGATACATAGGATTCCATTTAAGGTCTACCCAGAGAATTCAGGATGATCTCCTCATCTCAAGATCCTTAGGTTAATCACATCTGCAATGATCCTTTTTTGAAATAAGGGGATACTTACCAGAATCCAAGGATTAGGACCTGACACCATTGGGAACATTATTCAGCCTACTACAGACTGCTATTGATTTTGGTCTGTTAACCTTGGATTCAGCAACATTTAAAGAGTTTGTCCTAAGAGTCAACTTTTCTATATAGACAATTACATCACAAACAAATAACAATTTGTGTTTACTTATTGAATAAAAGGGCTTCTATTCTTCCTTGTCATTCTCTTTCCCTCCTCTCCTACACCTCCCTGCTTGTATCCTTTTTTCTTTTTTAAAATTTTTGGTCTTATTTTCTTCAATCTTCAATATTAAAATAGCTACACAAAAATTCACCAATTTTGATAAGTTTTTTAAAAATATACACTGATATGACAGTTGTCACAATACAATCTAACAAAATTGTTTTGAATGAAGTTAGACAACCAAGTACTACTAGGGCCATCTTATGGAAAAAACCCAAATGAACTTTTTGGCCAACACAATAGTACCTCATTGTGGTTTTCATTTTTATTTCCTTAATGGCTAATGATGTTGGGCATATTTTTATGTACTGATTGACTACTTATATATCTTCTTCAGAGGAATCTATTTAGATCCTTTGCCCATTTTAAAATTGAATGGTCTTTTTTTAGGATTGAGTTGTAGTATATATATTGCATAAAATATACATAAATATACATATTTATCCTCATTTGAGGAGATATTTCATTGCTTTTAAAAATTATATTTTATTGATTATGCTAATACAGTTGTTCTGATTTTTCCTCCTTTGCCACCCTCCACCCAGTGCTCCCTACTCCCTCAGGCTGTCCCCCCACCATTGGTCATTGGTTCATGTCCATGGTCATTTGTATAAGTTCTTCAGCTACTCCATTTCCTATGCTGTACATTGCGTCCTCATGGCTCCTCTGTAACTACCTATTTGTACTTCTTTATCCCCTCACCTTTTCATTCATTCTCCCTCTCACTCCCCCACTCCTCCACCTGTCAACCTTCTGGTAACTAACTTCTTTTCTCTTGCTTTTTAGAGTCTCTCTTTATCTTTAACTGCTGGCCTTTTAATAACAGTCTGTCTTGGAGTGGGTCTCTTTCCATCCATCATAATTGGGCCTCTCTGCACTTCCTGGACTTGCATGTCTATTTCCTTCACCAAATTAGGAAAGTTTTCTTTCACTGTTTTTTCAGACAGATTTCCAGTTTCTTGCTCTTTCTCTTCTTTTTCTGGCATCCCTATGAAGCAAATATTGGACCTCTTAAAGTTGTCCCAGAGCTGTTTTTATCATTCTCATTTTTTTGGATTCTTTTTTCTTTTCGTCGTTCTGTGTGGTTGTTTTTTGCTTCCTTATGTTCCATATTGTTGATTTCATTCTTGGCTTCATCCATTCTACTGTTGTTTCCCTATAAATTATTCTTTATTTCAATTAGTGTATTCTTTGTTTCTTACTGGGTCTTTTTTGTGCTGCTGAGGTCCACACTAAGTTCCATCAGCATCTTTATAAACAGTGTTTTGAACTCTGCATCTGATAGATTGTTTATCTCCATTTTGTTTAGCTCTTTTTCTGGAGTTTTGGTCTGTTCCTTCATTTGGGCCATGTTTCTTTGTTTCCTCCTTTTGGCAGCCTCCCTTTGTTTTTTTCTATTAGGTAGAGCTGCTTTGACTCCATGTCTTGGTAGTGTGGCCTAATGCAGTAGGTGCTCTGTAGGGTCCAGTGGCTTAACCTCCCCTGTCACCTAAGTTGGGTACTTGAGATGCACCCTCTGTGTGGTCTGAGTGCTCCCTCCTCTTGTAGTTGAGCCTTGATTACTGTTGGCAGATCAATGGGAGGGATTTACCCAGGCCAGTCAGCTGTGAGGACTAGCTGTGACCACTGACCACCAGCCTCTGCCCTCCATGGAGGATCAGCTGTGCAGCTGCAGAGTGGTGGTGCACCAATGTGGTCTGTAGCTGTTCATGGGGTGAGCAGGTTCTGGGATTTCCTGAGGTATAGGCCAAGGTCAGCCCTGACCTGTGTTTTGCTCGGGGAACCCTGCCTGAGCTATAAAGCAATCTAAGATAGCTGCTACTCGTGCTGGGCTTAGAGATGCCCAGGTGAAGCCGAGCTGTGACTCTAATCTGGCTGCCACTAAGGCTCCATGAAGCCAGCTGTTGCTTGTTTGATAGGTTTTAGGAGCCAAGACAAGCCATTCTTTTAGAAAAACAGCTTGGGTGGGTCTATAAGTTGGGTGGAGTAGAGCCTCTGTGGATCTCCAAGGTAGATGACTCAGTGTTGGATAGGTTCATGGAGTTTCAGATATGGCACCAGCCTACCGGCTCTGAGAGGGAGGGCTCAGCAAAGGGACAATGGCCTCGGCTCATCCCAATGCTAGACACTTTAGTTTCTCCTTGTGTACCACTGATGCCCTTCAAGTTGCCATCCTGGTGCTGGAGCTCAGAAGGGGACAAGTCTGAATAGGTAAATCTGTGCATGGGTTCCCCAAGAGGAAATGCTTAGGGCTCCAGCAGCTTCCTCCACCGATTTAATCCCTGCTGGTTTTTGCAGCCAGAAGTTGTGGGGACTTACCTTCCGGGCACTGGAGTCCTGGGCTGGAGGGTCTGGTGTGGATCTGGGACTCCTTGATCCTCAGATATCCCTCCTGAATTTTTATCCACCTGGTGTTGGACCAGCCCGTTCAGTGTCTGCACCCTTCCTACCAGTCTGGATGGGTGTGGTTTCTTCAATTCTGTAGTTGTTAGACTTCCATTCAACTTGATTTCTGACATTCCCGAGTGATGGTTGTTCTATATTAGAAGTTGTAGTTTTGATGTGGTTGTGCAAAGAGGTGAGCCATGTCTACTTTCATCGCCATCTTTGCCGGAAGCCAATCATTATTGCTTTTTTTTTTTAGAGAGAGAAAGGAAGAGAGAGAAACATCCATGTGAGAGAGAAATTGGTTGCTTCCCATACATGCCTGGGCCCGGGGCATCAAATGCATATGGTCCCATCATGTGGACTGGGACCAGGGATCAAACACACAACCTTTTGGTGATGGGATGGTGCTCCAACCAGCTGAGCCACACTGGCCAGAGCTTTTATATTTTTAAGATACAAGTCTCTTATAAGATATATAATTTGCAAAATTTTTCTCCCATTCTGTGGGTTGTATTTCCACTACCTCGATGGTATTCTTTGAAGTACAGAAGTTTTAAATTTTGATTGTTGCTAGTGATTTTGGTGTCACGTTTAAGAAATTATTTCCTAATCCAAGGCAATTGTACCTATGTTTTCTTTTAAGAGTTTTGTAATTTTAGCTCTTACATTTATGTCTTTGATCCATTTTGAATTTATTTTTAAATATAATATGAAGTAGAGGGTACCATTTTATTCTTTTGCATGCGGCTATCCAATTGTCCCAACCGCTATTGAAAAAACTAATTTTCTCCATTGGGTTTTCTTGGTGCCCTTGTTGACCACAAGTGTGAGGTCAACAAAAGTTTGTTTCTGGAACTTCTTTTTATTTACTAGAGATGTCATAGCAGCACCTTCGTAGCATCTGGTTTTAATGGGAAAATGTTTCTTCATCTTTTTGTGGTGCTGCTGTGACTGTTTGATAGCCTTTGCTGATATAAGGACGTTTCTTTGCATTTCTAGTTTAAGAGAGTTAAAAAATTTGTGTATAGGGAATTTCAAATGATTTCTTTGCATCTATGTAAATGATTACATTTTGTTTTTATTTTTTAGTTTGTTAGTGTGTTAAGTCACAATGAATGGTATTCCTAATGGTGAAATCTTGCGTTCCTGAGATAAACCCTTCTTGGACTTGCTTCTATTTTATGTAGCACTTCTGTAACTATTTATATAAGCAAGATTGGCCCATAGATTCCTTCTCTTGTATATTTTTGATCTGGATTTTTGATCTGGCTTCGGTAGCAAAAATCAAAACATGTTTTTGTTTTTTGAATCAGACATCTCCTGAGCATGGTTTAAAACTCTTCCCAGCCCCACCTCTTACTCCCACACATGCTAGCTTTGTCTCTGGCTTTGGATGGGCCCACCTGACTGAGCTTTTCTCCATCTGTCTTGTGTTCCTCTTGTATCCTTCCTAGGGCTCCCCCAATGCTCAGACATGAGATGTCTGCAAAACCCGCTCTGCATTCACACAATGTACCAGAAAATGGTATGCGGGGGTGAGGCTGCCCAGGCCTGGCCCTGGGCGGCCTTGGCCAAGGCACTCAGGAGATCCTGTGCACCCTCCTTTCTTTCCCCAGGCTGACAGTCCTGAGATGAAATTATTAAAGCCATTCAGAAGGCCCCAGTCTCCCTTAGTGGAGGCCAGCTCCATGACGCACCCTTCTATTAGCTTCCCTCCTTCCCTCCGTCACCCTCTGTCCCTCACTTCTGCTTCTGGGGGTCACTCCAAATAAACGAGCTACTCGCAAGCCTGTGGCTCAGGCTCTGTTTTCAGGGGAACTCAAGCTAAGAGAGTTTTGTCTCCTAAAATAAGTTGATAAGTTTCCTTCTTTAAAAAGTTATTTTTCTGTGAAAGGACTCACAGACAGGGACAACAGTATGGTGATTGCAGGGGCAGGGGGCATGAGCGGAGGAGGAAGAGGGTGTAAAGAGTATAAATAGTAATGGATGACAATGGAAAAAGCACAGTAAAAATTCTTTTTTTCTGTGATGGTTGTATTGAATAAGAATAAGCTATTGAATGTTTGTTAAAATCTGCCAATGAATCCATATGGTATCATTTATGAGAAGAGATGGGAAAATACTTTCCCCCTGCAACTTATTTGGGTTTTTAAATAGTTATTGGTTTAGTCGAGTCTTCCATTTCTCTTTAAATTTATTTTTTATTTATATTTTTCAAACTTTTAATGTTCTCTTATCGTTTTAAAATTTTCTACTGCGTGTGCAATTATGTCTTCCCCTTTATTCCCAATGCTGTGCTTAATTTATGGTTTCTCTCTTTTTTCTTGGGCAATATTTATTTATTGGTCATGATTCATTTGTCTTTTCAAAGAACTGGCTTTTAGTTTTATTGATGATCATTAATTTCTGCTTTTGTATTTACTTATTTTTTCCTGATTTCTTTGAGTTTACTTTGAGTCAAATGCTTCCTGAATTAGCTCATTTATTTTTATTAAAAAGTTTTAATAACTTTGTAATGCATACAAATATTAAAGTATAATCCTGTATACCTGAAACATTAATCATAAGATACCTTAAACACCCATAAAAACAAACAAAAAAACCTCCTCCATTTTCATGTAATAAATATCCATATGACTATTACCCAGATTTGAAAAATCAGATTATTTATTTTCAATCTTTCTTATTTTCTAAAAATTTATTGGCTAATAAGTACACTTAAGGCTATAAATACAGCATTTGTTGCATCTTCCAATTCTGGATTTGTAGAGCTTTGGTTATTTTGAATGATGTCTTTAAAATTCCAACTGTATTTTTCCCTGTCTCCTCATGCTGGTTCTAATTTTATTGCTCTGTGACAGGGGCACGTTAAATCTGTTCTTTTAGAAGCTGGTATTTCTTTTATTGATGCGGAAAGAAGCTCGTGACATACTGTTGAGAGAAAACGTCATTATGTCGAAAAGATCGCGTTCAGGAGAAAAGAAAAAGCACGTGCGTGCTTGCAGAGGGGAAAGAGGAGGGGCGTACAGGCGGAAACATTCGTCCGCCCAGCAGTTATCACCAAAGCGACGGGTAGTTATGGACTTTAAGAACAATTAATTTTGCTTCTTGAATTTCCAATAATTTCTTCAATGACCATGTAGTCTCTTAAAAATTAAAAATTAGTTTACAGATTTAAAAAGTATCTTTTTTATGTAAAAATAATCGATATGTATTAAAAAACCTTGAAATATAGAAATGTATGCTATAGAAATCTGTCGCTTGACTCTAAACATAGAGCGTACAATTACTAATTGAAACTGGTAGAAGGAATTGAAGAAATCATGTAGTTCAGTATTTCTCAGAACCAGGCCACAGCCTCCCAGTGAGTCCTCAAACCAATTTTGTGGATCACAACCAGTATTATTTTATTCATTAAGAATTTAAAAATTGAATAGGATAGACAAAAACAGAAAGTATCAGAGCACATTGGACATAGAAAGGCTGTGTATCCTATTGGCAAATTGCGTTTTACAACATGATTTGTGTGTACGCATGTGTGTCTGTGTGTAGCATGGGCTCCTGTACATGTCTGTGGTCTATATGTACACACCTGTGCTTCTGGTGTGTGCATTTTGGTATGTGTGTGCTTATGCCTGTGTGTGTTTTGTGGTTTAAATGTACTCCTTACTGTTGGCACTAGACTAAAAATTTTAAACTCATTGTCCTCATTCAAAATACCTTAATTTACAGATGAGGAAATGGAGGCTCTGACAGGCAGGGTGACTTGCCCAAGATGAGTCGCAGAGCTAGACTTCCTACTCAGGTGTCTGGACTTACAGGCTTTTTCCAATTTCATAGATATCTCTGTTGCCAGAACCACTGAAGGATGTTAAAGGGTGGAAAGGTGGGTAAATGGGTTTCATTTCTGAAAGACCATGAGGAAGACACTTGTGGAGGATGGACTAACGTGGAAATTGGGACTCTGGTCGGAGGATCTCATGTCAGCCCTGGTGGGAATTGATGACTTCACGAAGGCACTGGCCCTAGGCCTGCTGAGATGCAGAATGGTGTGCCATTTGCTCAAAGACAGAAGTGACAGGACCCAGTGCTGACTCAGTCTGAAGTGGTACCACGGAAGGAGTTAAGAACATGTCCGGAGCTACAGACGGGCACCTAGAGATAGGGCAGGGCTGTTTGCTGAACGAGAGAAAACGGGAGCAGTGGTTTCAGCGACAGAGGTATCGAGACTAGATCAAGACTAGAGGTATCGAGATGTCTTTGGGACTTGGTAGCAGAGACTTCCAGAAGGGAGTGAGAAGTCTAGCTTAGGGATAGAGCTGACTCTCTGGGAGTCATCTGTGGATGTCAAGGACAGCCGTGAAATGCTTTCTCCTTCTGGGTTCCTTTGTCCTCACCCCTGAGTGTGGTTTCCAGGGTTTCTTATTCCAAGGCCATCAGCAGAAACTTCTCACAGCACCGCGCTTCAACCAAATGCCAGAGAAATGCAAAGTGAAACTGGGAGAGACTGACTCAGAAACCAAACCAACAAATTCTCTCTGAGGCTCTTTATTTACTCATTTGGTTTCCATTTGTGCCAGTGTAATTAAACAGTGCTTTCTTTCTTTTACTCGGAACCTCTCTATTTGGCCATCAGGGACTTCCCTCTGGTAGGGGCAGCAGTCACTCCAAGGACTTACCCCAGAGACCTCAGAACAGAAGCAGCTGCGTTTCCACTGGAACTGTTATTTCTCTGCCTAAGGAACCTTCCCAACCAATAATCCTGCTAGCCACTTATGGGAAATTTGGCCTTTGGGCACCACAGATATTAAATTCACAGTGAAACCGTGGAAGACTCCCATTCAGTAAAAATTCCTTTCATAACTCTCCAAGCTGCAAACATGAAACCACATTTGGGGTTGTAGGTGTAGCCACTCCAAATAACCCAATTGACCTGCTGTTGCCTTTATGATATGTGGGTCCTGTGAATTCCAAGGGAATTCATGAAATAGAGGGAGAAAGAAGTATTTCGTTATTTCACTTTTTATATAGACGAGTAGGGCTTTGTTGGGAGGTTACGCAGCTACAGGTCAGGGAGATTTTTAGTGGTAGCTGTCAGACTGAGGCTGGATGAAAGGAACTGGAGGCAGCATTTGCCTGGATTGAAGATGCCTAAAAATTTCCCACTGGCCACAAATACAGGACTGGTCACAGACTCCATTCATGATGTTGATAAGTCACGTCACCTTCCCAGGCTTCATTTCTGTTTCTTCAAGAAAAGCAGAAACGGGATTGGGGGTCCCTCCGTTTCTTCCTGGATCTAAAGATACTATGATTTTATGAATGACTTTATGGTAGTCCTCAGTTAATAAAACCAATTGTATCGAACACTTTGGAAAGATAAATACAATTTTCTTTGACTTCCAACATCACTCATTGAATCGGGGAAATATGTATGGGCAGACTGTTATGTGCCTGGCATCCTGCTTGGTGCAGGGGGGACTGAAGACAGAGGTCACAGTACCCTGTCCTTGCAGCTACAGGAGAGGCAAGGCAGCCACGTTCCAGGGTCAGCAATGGCCTGAGCTTTCTGTTTCTGACTCTGTCATGTCCCAGTGTGCCCAACATAAAATGAAGTCAAATTCTGGTAATTTATTGTCTCTCTTGTCCACTAGTGTGAAGGGCAGAATTTCATCGCTTTTCTTTGCTGTTGTATCTCCAGTACTTAGAAAAATGCCCCATACATTGTTGGTGATTGATGTACAAGGTGCACTGATGGGGCAGAAGTCTGGAGGATTCATTTAAAAGTGGTGGAAGCATGAGTTAATACAGTGTGGTCTTCAAACTGAAGTATGCTTATCCCAAAAGAATCTACAAAGGCTTTCCAAGGGGTAGGTAGGCGGGGACAGCTGTAGGAGAATCCATTTCCGGATCCTCAACCTCGGTGTGTAGCATTTCGTGAAGGGGATCTGCCTGAGAGCCACCGAGAAAGTTGTCCTGCTGGCTTCTTTCTAATATTCCCTTTGACACTGTTTTCTTCTTACTTAGCAAGGAATGGCTTTTCTCTCCAGTCTTACCAAGATGCATTCCCATAGGTGGTAAAAAGCACCTGAGAAGAAACCCTTGAAAGCATGGAGATGCTAAATGGCTCTCAGGACTGGCTAATAAATGTTTGCAAGTCAAGTTGTTTCCAGTTCGTTGCTGTCAACAAAAATCAAGTAGAACCTAATGGAGCCGTCACCTGATAGATCACTAAAAATAATTTTTAACAAGAGATCATAACTTGAATTTCGGCACATTCAAAGGGAACTCAGAAAATTAACGCTGTTATAATAAGACTCCTCCCATTTCCATCTACTTATTTATGACCAAGTTTTCTCCAGGGTTCCATCCATACAAATAATGGGAATAGAAATGATGGCTAACTCTGTCTCATTCTGTCAATAAGTAATGTTCATTGACATGATCAAATTAGAAAAGAAAACAACATCCTGTCAATAAAAGATGCATTTCCAATACAATTTCCTTTTTATTCTATAGTTGTTCATCAGTTTATAAGATATTTACATTTATGTTTATCAATTTATTAGTAGTGTTTGTAACAGGAACTCAGTATAGAAAAACCTTATTACTTAGAGCCTATGGTTACAGGAAACTTTAAAAAAGTTAGCTTCCTATTTATATACTTTTTTTGTGTAAAGAAGTTTGATAGGGTGGTCAATAAGGCATGTCTAAAAAATGAAATAAAATTACATAAGGACTAAATTCTGAGGGGAAAATAGAATGGAAATATAAGTTCAAGAATAAAAAAATGATATAAAGTCTCCAACAGTTAAAGAAAAGCTTGCTCATTTATTTTTAAAAAGAATAAGTTAGTTAAATTGCTTTGATATTTAAATTCCATTGGATACCAGAAAAAGATATGTTCAATTTGATATATCAGATATATTTTTAAGTCTTTTTATTTAGAAAGTTCTGGAAATGATATTTTTTGCAGTTCTTTAAAAGTATAATGGAAAAATTTTGAAGTCAACTTAAAAATGTATGAGGAATACATAGTTTTAAACATTTTTCTGGAGACTATGCACAGGCAGCAAAGTGTGGAGACAACCGGGCTAATAATACAAGTGCGGCACTTTGATCCTGGCTGCATGGTCACTATCGAGTCTTGGGAAATGCCCTTCTTAATCTCTCTGTGCCCATTTCTCTTTCTGCAAAATAAAAAGCACACCTGCCTGCTTTCCCTTATTCTCAGCAAAACTCCGAGGTCATACGAAATAATGAAACAAGGTAAAAGGTCTAGATTATTTGCTGGGAGTAAATTGGACACCTCTGGGAAGTTTCAGTAACTTTTTGAGACTAACAGGATGCCGGTTAGTTCCCCAGAAAGTATACATGAAAGGTATTCTTATTACTACCTCTGCTTTGCCGTGGGCTCTCATTTCCTCCAGGGTCGATTCAGCCTTGGGAACATCACGAAAACCATTTGACACTGTAGGGTCTGTTGCTGCATCTCTGCGTCATAGGGTTAGCAAAGAGGACCCGACTGCACTTCAGGGCCCTGTCCAAGGTTCTACTCTGACTTTTGGTAGGACAAATTGTAGAAAGGGCTGTGAGGGTTAGCCCAGAGAATATTGACTGAGCTTCTGAGTATTGTCACTGTTCACACCTGTTCAGGTAACTGAGGATGGTCAGGCCACACGATGTGTGCCCCTTTAGCTTGATAGATCATCTGACATATGTCGTATTCAAGTCCTTTCCTCTTTAAGATGCTTATAATTTTGTAAACACTGAGTGGAAAGATAGACCCGAGCCTCTCATCTCAGTTCATAAAGCACTTTAGGTTGTGACGTAGAGCAGGTCGAATGGGCCTCAGAAATGGCTTTTGCTTCACAGGCATTATGAGTACATTGGCTCTCAAATGAGGATTAAGACACCTGCCGTTTTTAAAAAATTTAAATTATTTTTATCGTTGTTCAGTTACAGTTGCCCGTATTTTCTTCCCACCCCTCCCTGCTCCAAACCCACCCCTCTCCCTTGCTTCCACGCTCCTGCTTTGTTTTGTCCATGTGTCCTTTATCGTAGTTCCTGAAAACTCTTCTTCCCATTGTCCCCTCCCACTTCCCTTCAGGCTATTGTTAGGTTGTTCTTAATTTCAATGACTCTGGTTATATTTTGTTTGCTTTTTTCTTTTGTTGATTATATTCCAGTTAAAGGTGAGATCATATGGTATTTGTCCCTCACTGCCTGGCTTATTTCACTCAGCATAATGCTCTCCAGATCCATCCATGCTGTTGCAAAGGGGAGGAGCTCCTTCTTCCTTTCTGCTGCATAGAATTCCATTGTGTACATGTACCATAGTTTTTGATGCACTCATTTGCTGATGGGCACTTAAGT
>PVKM010030535.1:0-17240 GCA_004027735.1 Carollia perspicillata
AAAAGATTATTGTAAATATTCAAGCAGTAACAGGGTTGACAGAGTGTGGTCAAGACAGTATAAGCCTGATTTTTCACTGGAAAGGCATTCATTGTGTAAAAGTTAGGAGACAAAATCATAATAAAACAGTCTGACTGTATTAAAATTATAATTTTCTGTAAGTCAAACAATAATTCAAGAAGCAAATCATCCATGTGAGAACTATTATAAAAAACATGACTAAGTGGGAAAAGTCTTAGCTTGGAAACATATCACAAAAGTGATAAAAATTCTATGTTTGCAAAATAAAAATGAGAGAAGAAAACACATAACTAGAAAAGGAAAAGGAAAATCAACACTTATTTGACATTACTAACAGTAGAAATGCAAATTGAATGTGTTTTTTCCAACAGTCATCAAGGATTAACAACAGTGTGGCTACACAATACAGACAAGTAGACTAATGAGTTACAGTTTTTTACAGAGGTACTCTCATAGCTGCTTCCGAGGTGGGAAAGCAATTTGATAAATCAACTGGAAATAACATTTAAAAACTTTTAAACAGTGCTATACAATTTAGCAGAGCAATTTCATTTTTGGAAATCTACTCACTGTGTTTATTACAACATTTTAAAGGGTGAAAATGGGAAAAAAATGAAATAATAAAATTATAAGGATATTTGCATAATTTAAGTTATGGTCATAAAATACTTCCATATAGTTTTTTAAAATAAAATAAAGTACCAATATTAGTAGGGATATTATTCAGAGTTCTAAGATTATGGATGATTTTTCTTCTTATTTCTTAATTTTTCTATAGAGGTAGGAAATTCTTATATAATTAGGTAAAAACAAATGATTTGAAATTCTTAGACTCAAGTATCTTAACTTTATTAGTTAACTTTATTAGTATACTTTGATATTTTTGTTTCTTATTTTTTCTTTATTAGGCATTGTCTTAGTTCTGATATGTTATTTATTTGTTATCTCTTCATTATGCATGTTAATGTTTTATTATGTATTTTATTATTCAGGTTTCTTTGAACCTTTTATGAGAGAAGCCAGAAACTGTATATATAAGATCAGAGGTCAGCAAACTGTAGTTTGGCCCTTGGCCTGATTTCTGTTTTCTGTATAGTACTTGAGCTAAGACTAGTTTTACATTTTCAAAGAATTGTAAATATATATGTGTGTGTGTGTATGTGTGTGTGTATAAAGATTATGCCACAGTGGCTTACAAAGTTTAAAGTATTTATAGAAAAAGTTTGCCAACCTCTGAATTAGGTAGATGGGTACTCAGCTAGCTACATCTTTATAGTCTCTCAGAATTCTCCACAACAGGAAGACAGACTCCTGTTCAAGCTCTTCTCATAATGTAAACATTTGTTCAGTCTATTGTATTATACTCAGTTTGTGCAAACATCTATTCAACACTTAGCCCCATAAACGTCTCATGCCCATTCTTATCGTTTTACTCTGTGTGTATAGGTCATTTCATTTTAATTTTTTTCACTCTTTATTATTTCATGATACCCCTGGCAATCCCAAATTTATGATTGCGAAATTACAGAATCTCATATAGAACTGACACCCTGTAATGTGGCATTTAAAAGACCATGACATGTGCACACGTCTTGTCTCACAAAGAAGCTGAAAATCACTTGTATTTTTAATAAGCTGGGTCTATAGACGCCAACCTATTAAAAATATAAGTGTTTGAGTGCCTCTTGAAAGAAACTCAGTTATGTCTGGGGATGAGGCCTGAAAATGGATGCTTTTTAACAGGCACCCAGAGAGATTCTCAGTTAAACTTAAGTTTGAGAAAGATGGATACACATTTGTTGATTCACTGTGAATACACTATGTCAGTGCACAGCTACTCTCACTCCCAGGGATCTGTGCCAGAGAGAATGCTCTTCCCAGTACAAATCACTTGTTAAATCTGAGAACGAGAAGATTAATTTAGGCCACAGAACTGTGTGCTGGTTAGGACTTAGCAGGTATCCTTTGCTCCTCCAGGCCAACATTTCAGTTCGGAACAGTTTCGGATATCAGCCATTGAATGTAGTTAAGATTTCTGCAATGCATTTCTTGTCTCTTGTATTTCAGTATTTTCACAGAGAGGATTACAAGGAACATGTTTATATTCTGATTTCCACAGTCCACCACAAGTGAACCAAGAACCCCTTGATATTTCCATAACCAGACGGTTAAGGCAGCAGTACCTAAGAACCTCAAGTGCAAACCAGTATCCTTGACTACAATACTATAAGATTACGGTACACTGATTTATATTGTGGGTGCTTTGCAAACAAAGCCCAAATGCCACAAAACAAAGCAATCAGATTTTGAGAATAACACTTGATGCTCCAATTCCACTCTCCTTTTGCTTTACCTAAATTTATTCCAATTATTTTAACAGAATGGTGGGCAAAGGCTGTCACCCTTTTAAGTTGCACATTTCTAGTAAATAACATCTAGGTAGTTTTTCTTATGTAATTTGAATATTCTATTAAATGCTTCTGTCATTATAGGGTTTTCTTGGGGTTTTTTGAAAAAAATCTTATAGCAAAGTGCTCAAATATTCATCCTGATTATTAAAATTTGATATCAGAGATTTCATCTGTTCCTCTTATATAGATAATATTTAGGGAAAAAGCAATTTAAATTACAAATAGTTTCCAAAATAAAGAAATGTAAACTTGATATTTAAATAAACCCTATGCACTTATAGTTGACCAGATAAACTAGTGTGAATAATGCTCTTAAGGGTGTGATGAAGTGTCAGTGCTTTATACAACATTATTTTAAGGTAAGTGATTTTATGTAAAAGTTGTAATTATAGCTAGAATAATTTAATAGATAACTTGCAGATAGTTCAAATACATCTTACATAAAAAATAGCTCACCTAAATAATCTCACATAAAATAATAAGAAAAACCACAGACTTAATGTTTCATGAGCAGTGTTATGTTTGAAAAAATCTATCACCATTATTATTCATTTAACTGTGCTTTACTAATGAGAATGGCAGCTGAACTGTACATATTTTAACACATAGTTTAAATTACTTAGATGATATTAAATATAGACATTTTCAGAGAATTAAGAAATCAACTAAAACTAAGAGAATGATATGTACATTTAAAATGGCAATTCTAATTTCTATTGTATAATTAATTGACAAAAAAGTTTTTGAACCTCACATATGATAAGTCACACTTTTTGTGAAATATGAGGCAAAACATGTAACTAGGTGTCTCAGTTATTTCCTTCATATGTTCACATGCATCTGGATAACCAAAAGCTTCCCATAAAAACTTAAAACACAAGTTTGGATGACCAAAGATATTTTATGTACAGGGTGGAACAAAAGCAGGTTTTCAGTTTTCTTATGGAAAATAATACAATAATAAATGCTATGAAACTAAGCTGTGTTTTGTGTACTCACAACTGTAAGCCTACTTTTACTTTACCTTGTATTTATTTCATTAGCTCTATAAAAGGATTTTAAAAGCTCTTCATTGAAGTATTATTGGCACAATATAAATTGCAAAGATTTAAAGTGGACCCTTTGATAAATTTTGCCGTATGTATGTACCCATGAAACTATTTCAGAAATTAAGGTAATGAACATGTGCAAGCATGTTTTTAAAAGAAATGCTATTTCCTTCTTTAGGGCATTAAAAGACTAGCTTCTGAGAAATGGAGACAACTGTACTTCAACAACAATAAACATGCAAAAAAAATAATTTTAAAAAAAGGCAAAAGAAAACTAGCTTGTGAAAAATCAGATACCCTGGGAGTTTCAGTGCCTAATTATAGTTAATAAAGAACTACTTATATATTTGTAACAATGCAATTAATCGATGAATTATTGACACCCTAAATCCATTCACAACTTTGACACTTAATTCTGCCTGGTGCTATTAAGCACTACAAAGCCAATCAACTTGTATTAGGCATCTGTCCAGGTATCTGTCCTTATCATCATCCTTTTATTTTCATTTATTCATGCAACATTAATCGAGCAAATACAATCTGAGAATGTAACCAAGACAAACCTGAAACAAAAGGGTAAAGTAGTCAAAGTTTGTCCATCATATGCTTCTCCTTTTGATCTCCTCTCCTTTTCTCTGAAAATGTATTTTCCCTGGCTCCATTGCCTAAATGTTACTCCAGGCAGTGTTTCAGTCCTTACTGATATTCTTTGCCTGGGCCAACTCTTTCTGGTAGAGCCCTATGATCTAATTCTTTCCTCCTGCCCCATTTCCATACACAGTCGATTTATTGAAAAGAGAGAAAAATAAATAAATTCGTGTTCTAGTTACAGGTTATTTAGAGTTTAGAGTGGTAATCTCTTCTGTTCAAATGGTTTTCAAAGCTGGCGTCCCTGGCGGAGGCCAGGTGGAAGTGGGCAAAGGCGGGGGATGGGGAATGGGGACAACTGTAATAATGTCAACAATAAAAATAAAGTTACAAGAACTTAGCAATTGACTGGATGTGGAGGGTAAAAGAAAAAGAGAACAAACACAAGTCCTAGATTTCAGCAATTGATTCTATAGCAAGACCATTACAGCTGAGCTGGTCAAGGTGAAGTTGGGAAGCAGTCCCTAGTAAAAAAAATAATAAACTACATATGGGATGGAAAAGAAAAAAAAGCTGTGTCTGCGTGTGACACTGCATAATTAATAGCAAAGTATCAGTCACTTAATGGATGATTACAGATATTTTAGGTGAAAATGAGAATAATCCTGCTGCTTTACCATAAAGGATCCATATGTAAAGCCATATTTGTCTCCCTATAACTTCGAACCTTTTATTCAAAACATGAGACCTAAAATATTATAAATCGCCCTTTTTTTTGCACATGGCTACTATTGTTAGGTAGCAGCTAGGAATGAGCGGCCAGAGGGGAAATAAAGGCAGGGCTCTGGCCATCACAATCTGACAAAGAACATACAGGAGGCTGGAAGCAAAGGGAAGATGTGTCTCCCCAGTTAACTCGGCAGTCCTGCACGCCCCAGGTGTCCTGAGCATTGCAAGCAAAACAGCACAGGATGGGGAAGAAGTCCTTGAGCCTGTGCTGAGGAAGAAGTTTTCTGGAACCATCTTTCTAAGATTGCAGGCTGCTCTGAACATCACAAGTGTGACTTGCAGGAAGAAGAGGGGTCCTATGCTGGCAAAAAGGGTCTCTGTAACAATTTCACTATGACGAAGAGCCTTTACTAACTAAGAAAGACAGCCTTTGTAGCTGTACACTATTCCCATGGGGAGAAGAGGGGAACCTGGAAGCCAGCTGTGGTATATAACCCCTGACCCCCACTAGTCAGCGTACTTAGATCAGCTGGGTGCCCACTTGTAGCCTCAGCTCAAGTGTATAGAACAAACTTACTAACAACTTCATTTTTTCTATGTGTGGGGCATTTAAAATAGCCAGGTGCCTGCTTGCAGCTTTGTGTTTGCATGTGTTTCATAAATAAACTTGTTATCTCATTTCCACCCTCCATGTTTGTCTCTTGCTTGAATTTGTGTCTTGTGGGTGAAACAAGAACTGAGATAGAGGAGAGAGCCTCTTGACTCAGGTCTCTCCCCGTCCACAAAACTATTAAATACATGAACATGGTATTGATGTGACTTATTTTTTCTGTTAAAAATCTTGAATTCATGAGTTTCTCCTGCAACAGAGTTTTCTTAAAGACCTCAGTAAATTTCATTAGTGCTTTGGTAGACTCGGTGATACTGTTTCATTTGACCTTGTAGTCAAACTAAAATCTTTGCTTCATTTTTACCTAAAATTAAAAAAATATATATCTTTGCCAATTTTTATCATTGTCATTTCTTTTTCTTCTTACTGTAAGTAACAAGCCTGGCCTTTATCTCTGTATAATTTCTTTTTGTTAGTTAAGCCTCATTAGCCATCCTTTCATTAACAGCAGACTTCATTATTCAAACACAACAAAATTTTATCTCTTTAATCCGGAATTACATGCTTCCATGAGAACAATATTTTTAAAAAGCTTGCTCTGCAATTAGTTATATAATTACTAAAACTGTGTGTGTGTATATATATAAACACACACATATATATATTTCAGTTTTAACTGCTTACATATATATATATTTCAATAAAGTTACAATATTTTTATTTTATAAATCCTTTTCCTAGCAATAAGTAACAAGTAAGGTTATATTTTGTGTTTTGCCTTATTAAAGTAAGAAAAAAATATGGAAATGGGAAAATAATGAGTAGACATTATCAGGCAGGCATACTCATGTACCATATTATCACTCAAAAAGTGTGCTTTTATTGCATAATGCAGAGGGGATTGCTAAAATGCTATCAAAATTAAAGGTAGCCTATAACACTAAAAATACAACAAGCTTTAGAATACTTTATAACACTTCTTTTTTGTAATTGGATCCTTATCTAAAGAAAAGAAAAGAAATATATTCTTAATTTATTCCTAGTCAGTTTAAATCCCTTCTAGCCATGGAAATAATTTTAATATTTGTAAAAGTAGTATTTTATCAATAAAAATTAAAATATTTCTTAAATTATAGTATTTTAAAAATTACTATCTCTAGACTAACCAATAGTTATTGATTCTCATTTTCTACTGAAAATTGTCCTTAAACATGATGTGATTGCATGACATTGACTTGCATCATTCATTGACATGTACTGAGCCCCTATAATCTATTTTCTTCAATGATCCCTAAACTGTTATAACCAATTTAGGGCATTAGACAATCAAAACTTTTGTTAGTTTCTTGGTATCTCTTATATCTGGAGATAATTTCCATTGTTGATATTGAGCAAATCAGTTGAGAATGATGGGCAATACATTTAATGTCATTTTACATGTTTCAAATGATCCAGAATTAACTTAATTTTGTACCTATTATTGACTTCAGTATTAATTTGTACAGTTATTTGCAAATATGCTACTACTGCTATTTTTTGTCTCACATGCATGCATCCCCTCAAAATGAGCAAATTATTTTTAAACCAGTTGCTTTAGTAAAGATACATGGTCAAGATGTAAACATGGCACAGTCATGTAATGTGTAGAATGACTTTAGATTTAGATATTGTATGTTATCATATACTTAACCATAAGATCTTTAGCAGTACCGGAATTATTTGTGTGCATGTCTGTTGTTCAGCTGTAGAATACAATATACCTCACAAAATATCTGACGTATGTCTCTTTCTTTATATATTATCATTACAATATATTTTTGTCTGTATTGGGTTCCTTTTGTGTTTATTTATCTCTCTTCTCTCCAGTGCATAAAATCTATATCTGTATCATCTACTGTTTTTAAAAAACATTTTTAGAGAGGGGAAGGGAGAGAGAAAGAAGAAGAGAAACATCAGTGTGTGGTTGCCTCTCACGTGTCCCCAACTGGGGACCTGGCCCACAACTCGGGCGTGTGCCTTAGACTGGGAATCAAACCAGCAGCTCTTAGGTTCACAGGCTACCACTCAAAGCACCAGCCAAGACTTATCTTTCTGTTAACTGTGTATCTATGTATTGACTGATCTATCTATTTATCTACCTATTTTGCTACCTATATTCTTACTAAAAAAGATAATGCTACCAACAGTAAGTAATCACAACTGTTTGTTTGCTCATATTATATGATCATGTAGAGACCTGTAATTTTTACCCGTAAATATAGGGCTACCCTTGTTATGCCATGTCTTACCCAAGGCTCATCTTGAAAAAAAAAAAAAAGACAATTGTCCAAATAGCCCCAATATACTTTTGTTTGACTACATTGTAACAACAACAGCAACAAAGCATTTTGTCTGGAAAACTCTTCTTAGGATTATTAAATATATAGCTAAACGTTATTTTTGAAAGTATTTTATCAAAAATTACAACTGACTTCATGCACACCCACTTATTTTCCATCAGCATATGTTCTGTTAAACAACAACAAGATAAAAGTGAATGTAAAGTCAATGTAGTAAAGTGTGGCTGTCCTTCAAAAAAGGAAGGAAGGGCCTTGAAGAAATGAAAGGAAATATTACATCTGTTATCGTAAATAAAATCTGAAGAGTGAAAGAAAAAAGACTAAAAATTAAATATTATATACAATATTGTAGAAGAAAGGTAAGAGCAGACTAGTGTGGCCAAAAATCTTCCCATTTCTTAACAATCAGAGTTTTCAAGAGAAAAACACGAGAATTGATGTTATTTTATAGAAAAATGTAACAAAATTTTATTAGTGAGTTTTTAAATAGATTTTCCCTTGAAATTTAATAAACCATAAAATAACTATAAATATATTTAGAGATAATGTAGTTGCCTTATTATAATAAGAGAAAAAAAAGAAGAGACCTCACATTTACTGTTTTATCTCTAACAGGTAGTTTTTGAGTTGTTGAGACATGAACTTATAATGGAAAAGACATTAAACGTCTGGATTGGATTTTCTAACAAACAAAAAAATTTTGGGGAAAACATTCAATGCTCATTCTCAGATACTATAGAGGTAAGATGGAGATGTTTTAGCAAATAACTGCTATTTTTTTCTAATTTTGTGATCCTGCAGAAACGTTTGGGATGGGAAAAAAGAAAAGTGACTACTTATAAAAATTTGGGTATGCTTAAAAATAAGTAAAATATTCATACATCTATTTTTAACCTTGTATGGATGCAAGTACCAGAAAAGAAATAACATCTAGGAGCCAGAAATGTCTTTTTGTTTTTGTTTTTGTTTTGTTTTGAAGACATTGAGAATACTAGAAACACAGAAAGGGAAACAAAAGGAAATAGTAATGAATATACGACTTCCAACAAAGAGAAATCATATGGGGTGAGAACTCACTTCCTGAATTATAATTATTTTGTTTGTCCCAAGAATAATTATCCAGTTTCCAAATTTCTTCAGAAGGAAAAATATCCAGTAACGCACCACTTTTTATGTGAGAGACAGAAATATGACTTTTTTTTTCACAATCCTAAAAAACATTGTCTCTTATTTAGGGATACTACACTATTTCAAATTGTATTGTTGCTCTACATGGCTACAATTAGACATTCTGAAAAGCATGAGTCTGGGACTAAAAGATTTCTCATTTCGTTTTGGGATACAGATTCATATCAGAGTTGAATGAATCAAAAAACAAATTCTCAAGCAAAGCATTTCAAACACATTTCCATTTAAACCCACAAAAATGGCTTTTATTCAGGTACTCCAGGGTAATAAAACTTTCCACAGCTGCTGATGAAGAATTGCTTGAAAACATTTCAGCAGCTAAGTACTTTTCTCCTTGCGAGCATCAAGTGATTTTCTCAGAGTGATGGTATTTAGGAAGATGCATTCATTTTGTTAATTAAATATTTCAAGGCATAACCTATATTAAACCAAGATATTTTGGACTTTTTAAAAATTTATTTATCACCTTTGATTTTTTAAAAATAATTCCAGAAATGCCATTTAACTCTTATAATGGAATTTAATAACACCAATAAAGTGTTTTTAACAGAATACATATTTAAAATCAAAGTTCACTACCAATAAACATAAAAGCCACTATTGCACCTGAAATACGATTAATAAAAGTGTTTCTAATTAACAAAAGAGCATTTCCATCTCCAAACATTTATTTTTCATATTAGAAACAGCTATATACAAATTTAGCTTTCTACACAACTTCAATAGATTATTTATTAAATCCATAGAGAATTCACTGGAATGACATTTAAGACCTTGATGAAAGTGCTGACAATTTAGCTCTGGCTGGTATAGCTCAGTGGATTGAGCACGGGCCTATGAAGCAAAGGGTTGCCAGTTTGATTCCCAGTCAGGGCACATGCCTGGGTTGCAGACCAGGTCCCCAGTAGAGGGCACATGAGAGGCAACCACACATTGATGTTGCTGTCCCTCTCTTTCTCCCTCCCTTCCCCTCTCTCTAAAAATAAATAAATAAGATATTTTTTAAAAAGTGCTGACAATTTAAAGTAAAAAAAGTGAACAAATAAACAAACAAACAAAAAATCCCAGTGCCTCAAAATAACACTTGTAGTCTGGAGAAGTGGAGGAAAGCAGAGGAAATAATATAACTCTGGGAACATATATCAGTAATACCTAAGTTGTATGAACATAAAAATTGATAATAATAATACTATACATCTAAATAATAAGGCTTTAGTTTTGAATAGTATATTTAACCATCATGTAGAAGAACAGTCCCTCAAAATTCTTACAAATATGACAAAATTTGAGATTATATATAGATACATGATTTAAGTGCCTATGGAAATCTCAGATCAAAGTAAGAACAAGACATAGGTTATTTTGTTAGAATTTTAAAATCTTTATCACTTCTTCATTTGTAGACTTTTTAAATGGTTACTAAACATTTGGGATTCAGCATGACTACTAATCTCAGGATATACAAGTAACAATATGGACATTTATATTTTAATAAGAACTTATTGATAATATAAAATCATTAACTATAAATTATTTTACATTAATTATTCATAAAACTTAAGTAACCTAAATTTGATAAGAAAAAGTATCCATTTTTTAAAATTTTAGAACAAATAAGTATATTTTATAATTCTTACGGATTCTTTTTCAGAACTATTAGTTTCAAACCTTCACCAAAAGAAACATCTGAAGATGCATTTCATATATTAAGAAAAAAAATTAGTTATGGCAAAATGTTGAGGTTATTTATTATATGTAAAATTAAGTACTATAAAATTACTTTAGGTATTGGAATATTTAATAAATAAGGCTACAAATTAATTCAACATGGTATAGTCCTGCTTCAAATAATATGACATATAAATTATATATTCTACTATAATTGATAGTATCTGGAAATAAATAAAATGAATTATTTTGCTATGCTAGAAAATTGCACTTCAGAATGCTTATGGATGCTAGATGGTATTGGGATTTTACAGTCACAGAATGCTCAGTCTGGAGAGCAGACTCTATTTCAAAGTGCCACCAAAAATACTTTCCTCCTCAAAGACTAAATTATTTGCATACTTGTGATAAACTTTTGGAAACAGTTTCCTGTTGATAAAAGGGAAATTTTTAAAAATTAACTTTTAAAATGAATTTTTTTATTATAATAGTGTTATATTCCTTTTCCAGAAACTTGGAAAATATCATAAAACATAAAGAAGGAACTAATAATACCAATAGTCCATAACCTCACTATCTTAAGATCACCAATCTAAAAGGAATTTTATATATAAATGCTTAAATATAGAACTATATAACTAATTTAGAGATGATAATTTTTTTCATTTTTCATAGTTAGAAGTAAATTCTTATTGTATACAAGATCATAGAGTTGTACACATTTTCAAAGAAAGGCATAATTAATTTTCAGAAATATTTGCCATTAGAAAACTATGCACATTTTCATTAGTAGTTTGTATGGGTTTGAGGTGTCAGTAAAAGTACTTTACATGTGAATATGCTCCCCTCAAAACCAGGCATACCATGAGAAACATGCTGTCCCAGCCATAGGTTAACAGTCTCCATGCTGTTGGGGGAAGAAGACCCATTGATGAACAACAAATTTCTGTTTTTAGGACTGTTGACATACTCCTTGTAGCACACAAATCAATTGTTCGTGCTCCTTGGAAATGCAACTGTTACTATTTGTATTGCAATGAACCACGTTTTTGTCAGGAAGGAGAACTTGGAAGAAACAATACCTAATTAATAGGGAAAACTTGAAAGGGGATAATGGTTGACACACCCAAGCCATCCCAAAGTCTCAAAAAAGTTTTTCTTAATAACATAGTTTCTATTCTAAACAAATGAGCAAATATCAATCCTTTCATTTTCCAGTCACTGGAAAATGGAGCAGCTTAATTAGGACTAAAGTCTTAATGGTGTCTGACTACTTTAGTGTGTCAGGTGTGCCGGTCACAGAGGAAAACAAAGTTAATGGAGCAAAGAAAGATCGCAGGAAGGCAGACTATCAACAGTTACCAAAAGCCATGATTACAATTTCAATTACTCATCAGCTATGTGAGTTCTGAAAGTTCTATTAGCATATTGGGGAAGATAATATACCCAGACTACGTAAGTTTTTATAATCATTCTAATGTATAAAACCTAGCTCCTGTTGAAGGAGAATGTGTAAATCACTGAGAAGCAGCAAACACATGCCTGGGAGAATAAGAGAGACATAATCGAATACTCTACAGACTACAGAGAAATTCACAGGTAAGAGAAAAGCAGATGATTTGAAGTCCAATAACAAGACCCTGGAATAAAAATTTAATTGAACTGCCATATCATGAATTGTCCCTTTTGTGAGTTTCCAGCATTAATGGACAAATGACTTACAATGGGAGCCCTTCCTGCCACTGTCTGCCCATTCAGTCAACCTCTTTGAAATAAACATTTGATATCTGTCACTTGAAGTTCAATCACAACAATGAGACCTTGCCAAGAAGTACACATGTGAGTACATGTGTCTCAATTCTGTCTATTTGAATTTAGCTTTCTTTAACAACTACTGCTCTGGGAGTGGGTCCTGAATATCAATCTGCCTCTGTGGCTGGAACTAGAAATGGGATTGTTCAGTGGATGGTTGAGTACCGCCACATTCTGTAGTTGAATTTGGGCTGGACTGGAGTTTCATTGCTGGTGGTGTGTCTGACATTGGGGTGAGGTAGATTCCAGTGTGAACAAGGACAGATAATGTCTAGTAAGTTAGGAAGGAAAGTGAACCTTGCCTCCTGTACCTGGTATGATCTGAACTTTTAATGCAATCAGCCATCAGCTTGTGGACTACGGGTGAACCACAGACTCCGTGGGTCTCTGTATGAGCCCGTACATGCCTGTAAACATTACCATGTGCCAGTGCAGCTACTTTCCTCACAATAAACCCTTTCTTCAAAAGTACTAAAGTAATCTATAGCGAGCAAACAATCTGGATTTTGTAGTCCTTCCAGCAAAGTTGTTGGGTTTATTTTTATCAAAATGTGGACTAGAGTTGTACTCTCTCAGGCAAAGAGCCCCACATTGCAGAAGTCAGTGTCATCATGTCCTCTAGAAGAGGTACTTCCTGTTCTCTCCAGGAAGCAGTGAGCGCTGCTTGCCTGGAGCAAGACTACCTCAGATGTCATCTCAACAGAAACAAGCAACAGCTACCTCTTCCAGGAAGGTCAGAGTCGCTCTAAACCTCGTTTGCTCTTCTGTGTAGTAAGAGTGGATGGACTCCCTTTGAAGCAGAAACGATCCATCCACAGGCTATACTTCTCAAAAGTGCATGGCCCCCTACCTGTGAGGAAACTGCTGGGCTCCATAATTTTGAGAGTGTAACATGCTGGATATTTTATACAGCACTAAATTCAATATCACATGACTTTTTGGTACAAAATATTTTCTTGAAGACCAAAATAAAAGTACATGGAGCTAAATTTATCATGATCATACACTGTATGTAAAGGAGGGTGAAAAAGAAGCTGTTGTTTTCACAACATATTGTCAATTCAGAGTATTTTCTAGATTTTCTCCATTATATAAACCTTCAAAGATACAAATTCACCATTAGAAATATGATACTAAATAAAGATGGCAGATTTTCTGAAAATGGGCTTAAATATAAAGACTGGGTTCATGCAGGCTATGTCGACTGCCAGACCCTTCCTCTGCTATTAGCTTCCCATCAAACTGTAGATGCTTCCAAGTCAAAAGGACATTAAAGAAAACAAAAAGGTTAATATTTCCTGCTATTACTGTGATTGTCTTGTATAATGCTCTGTCAATCATACCTAAAATTAAATTACTTTCTCCACCTCATATCATAGTTGTGGGTCAAAATAGTAACTAGACTGTACTACTTGTGTTGGCAAATTTTGACATATGTTACCATCCATTTGCAAATTAGCACTGTTTAATTATCCCTCATTGTGTAACCTACAAACATCACTTAATCTTCACACAATCTTTGGGAATAGTATTATTATCTACATTTTATAGATAAAGAAATGGAGACTCACTGGGTTTAGTATTCCTAAAATTACACAGTCAGTAAGTATCAGGGTCAAAATTTAGCCCAAGTGTGCCTGACAGCAAAGGCTAAACACTTTTTCCCATTAAAACATATTAAATCTAGCCTAGTTGTTAGAAAATGATCTTGAACTGCGAATAATCAACAAACTATTTCCCTATCCTCTATGAATACCTGTAAATAAATTACACATAATCTGTCTCATATTTTTGGTACCCAAGTGACCAAATTTGCTAGGCATGAGGCTGCAATGATGGAATGGTTATAATTACATATTCACAATCTAATGCAGAATGTCAACAATTAACTTATGTCCATATACTTATTACTTTTTCCTTGAATAAAGGAAAATATGGCTGTTATACTTACAGATGCAGAAAAGAATATTGCAGATATTCTTTTCATGTCAGTATGAAAATGTTTTCATTCAGTCATCCATTAATACTTTATGAGCATCTACTACTCTATGGCTTACATTGGAGGATATGGCAAGGAACAAACATCCTTGTCTTGTGGAGTAACACCATAATGGGAAAGACAGACTATAAACAAGTAAATTTGTTATATTTATGTTTGTATATATAAAATATTTATTTTATACATTATGTGTGTATACACATACAAGTATTTTATATATGTATATATTTATATGGATGCATATAGTTTCAATTACAAAAAGTGCTTCAAGGAAACATAAAGTGGTAATATGAAAAGTAAATCTTATTTTAGATATTGCAGAATCAGAATACAAATACAATGTTGAAGAATACCAGTACAATATTTAATCACCGGCCATTTGAAGGCAAAGCTGTTCTTTCTTCTTTCTGAGTAAAAAGGCAGTAAAATATTTCAGTTCACAAAAAATGAACCAATGACAATCTGTATAATACATTTTGCAAGCTTTACATTAGATTTTCCCATGAATGCAAGGCTATAGCTTTTATATTTGTAAATTTAATGTTGAAGACCTTGAGTAAAAATTCTAAATCTGTCTGAAAAACAATTATACCTCGGAGCTAGAATATCTCTGCTGTACTATTTTATTTCATCAACTTACAAAAGAACAATTTTATGAAGATACCAAACATTATTATGCAATTAAGATTGGTTGTAAAACCAGTTTTAATCTATTTTTTCCAGGCCTTATTTCCCTATTTATGATAAAGTTCAAAGACATTAAGTTTAGATTATTAAATTTTAATACTAGAAGCAAGTCTTCATAGTAAAAAAGTGAGTGGCATTGGCAAAACCAAGCAACACAAAGACACATAAGGAAAAGAAAACCTATTGTGTAAAATTCTTCTTCTAAGAAAAAAAAATTGATCCTTTAAATTAAATATTTAATTTAACATTTACTTCTTATGTCTTCTAATAAATTTAGTTTTAGAAGGTTGTATAGAATGCTATTATTTAAATTATTTTTCTTCTTGGTAGTTTTTATTGTGATGAATAGAAAACAGAACAATCATATTTTTGGAGGAAGTTTAAAGACACGGAAAACCTTGATAATTTAGAAATTTGGCTTTGAGTTTCACCTGAATTTATCTTCAAGGATACACAATGTCTAATACCTTAAACACACCATCTCTTGAACAAAACACCACCTTACATCAAAGTATAAGAATATGTAAATAATATCAAAGCAGGGAATTTCTTGTTTTGATCAGCATCAATGAAAATTAAGTAATCCTTTCTACATTCTTGCCAAACTCAGAAAAATGAACCTCCACTCATACGATGCCAAGATTAGTCCAAAATTTGGGACTTGGTCAATCTCACATTCAAATCCTAAGCAGACAGAACCCTACTTAGTTTATGAGACTTGACAGTATCCCTGCTCTAGGCACTAAGGCTGCAGGCATTGTATACACTTAGCCACCAGCTGCAGAATAAGCCACCAGCCTCAGAATAAGCACTGACAACAAGACAGCTCGTGAACTGAAAAGCTATTCACTCTTTTTTTAAATTTAACTTATTTTATTATTGTTCAATTACAGTTGTCTGTATTTTCCCTGCACCCCTCCTCCTCCATCCCCTCCAAACGCCCCTCCCTCCTTTGCTTCCATCCTCCCCCTTGGTTTTGTCCATGTGTCCTTTATAGTAGTTCCTGAAAACCCTTCTCCTCTCTCCTTTCTGGCTATTGTTAGATTGTTCTTAATTTCAATGACTCTGATTATATTTTGTTTGATTTTTTTTGTTGTTGATTATGTTCCAGTTAAAGCCATTCACTCTTTTTGAGACAAGGAGATACCAGGAGTGGAAACTTCAATTTGGACACACATCTAGTAACTACTGTAATTATTTGCATGGCAATGCTTTTCCTTGATAAGTATCCTTAAAGACATTCTGTGCATGTGTGCATTAATGCATGTATGAAAAAACTGCTCCATGTATAAATGGAGCTGGCAATTCACAAACTAATTCATAATAGTCTTAAAATTACTTAAAGCTAGATTTGGAGCCCTATAAATTGAGTAATTGATTAAAATTTTAACTTGGTAGAAAAAATATTTGAGTTATAAAATAAATAAATATTTAAAAATTAAGAATGCTTAAAAATTATAACAAGAATAGAAAGAAATGTGAGTGTTCACAATGTAAAATATGCTGTAACATAAATATTTAGGACCCATTTTACACAATATCTAGATAATGACAGTGCACTTGAGTGTTTCCATCCAATTTGGGAACTGGAACATAGAAGCATAGACAAATACTTATAGGAGTTCTTTAATATTACATAAGAATAAAGTAGACATGATTTACAGTATATGATTCACGTCAACTGAATGGCTTAAGTAGCACATTACAAAACTTGAATTCAGAGCAAAGTGAAGCTCTGAATTAGTATGGGAATTACACTGATTTTACAAGGCTAAATGAAGCCACGCCTGACAGTTTCTCAACATGAATTTCTGAGTGTCTGGTCCCCATTCATCATTTGAATCATGAATTACAATATCTCTTACCTAATACAGCTTCCTGGTTCTGAAAGTCTCTCATTTCATCCAAATCGATATAGGCTCTTCTGACTTACTGAGGTGTCTATTCTCTTGAGCCTTACTTTCTCCTTTTTTAAAATATATTTTTAAATATTTTATTTATTTATTTATTTATTTTAGACAGAGGGGACGAGAGGGAGAGAAACATCAATGTGTGGTTGTACTCTCATGTCTCCTCCTGAGGACCTGACCCAGCTCACAACCCAGGCATGTGCTCTGACTGGGAATTGAACCGGTGACC